>JABUQX010091719.1:0-30000 GCA_015478945.1 Trachelipus rathkii | reverse complement strand
TAAGGATATTGGTTAAAATGGGGTCCACCTTAAGCTCAAATGCGGACCAGGTAAAGCGATCCATAAGAGAATGGGAGCAAAAGGAAATATCATATACAGGGAAGAAGAGTGTCAGCATCAATCGTTCATAGGTAAGGGAGGCCTGTATTAAGCATCCTTGAGAAAAGGGGGTTAGGAGATGAACAAGGATCTGTGACTTAGACAGTGACAGAGCTGCCCCATTAGGGTGGCGAAGTTTGGAAGTCTCTCAGTATAACAACCGGTGTTGGGGTTGCTTGAAAAGGTCAGCTAGTTCGGCCTTAGCAAAGTCACTACTGGGAGTCGGGCTAAATCGAACAGACAGTGAGACATGTGAACAGATGGATACGTGCTGCCCATGCATGTTTTCTAGTTCGAAGAGGGAACTGGAGGAATAGGGACAGATTAGAATTAAGAATTTCTGCTCACTCTTCTATTGTCACCTTTTTCTATTAGAAGTATAGGCGAATCTTGCATTTCGACGGTTGAAGAAGTCCGCGATAGCATAGTGAAGTTCTCCAAACATTTATGTACTTTGGTGTACATATATTTATTAGTTGAACAGGTCTCTTCAAAATTAGAGTGTAGCCACGACAATTCCATTTGAAAGAAGGTGGCCATGCGGTCATTGGCAGGGGATAAGGAATTAATTTTTTTTGAGACATTGTCCTGTAGCTAGAGGTTGTTGGCGGTGATACAGAAGAGGGAGGAATGCTGATACGTGGGGTCCTGACGAGAAGGAGCAATAAATCCTGGTGGTGAGGAATAGTCGTACAACAAAATTTGGTTGTACGGTTTTGGGAGAAGTTTTCTGTGGTATTCGGTGGAGGACTTTGCCTGATGAATTGCGAAGTAGTTGAGTATCAACCAAGTCCATTTTTATTATGTGACTTGTTGTCGTTAGAAGAACAACAAGTGCTCTGTTTAGGAATGGAGCGGATATCAGTATCTTCCAAGCAACGTAGATTCAGGAAATGTGTGGAGAATATTGGGCTGCGTCCATCGGAATGGGGATTGAAGGTGTCCCCCGAAAAAGTGTCATTCTTTTTGAGAGCGGTATTGAACTGCGATATTGAAAGTTCCGATATAGATTCTGTTGGGTTGAGAAAAGTCTAATACTTGAAGACCTTGCAGGAGTCTTCAGGTGGGTGTTTGGCGGAATAGAAGAGTTTGAGTTTAAGATGGGAGCCAGATTCAGGAACCTTGGATCGTTTGTCGGTGTTTGCGTTGAACAGATTTTCCATCACCTCTTCTCGGACGCAGGAACATTAGAAAGAGAGTGGTAGTCCCAGTAACCTCTATTTCGGGACTGTAATCCATTTCAGCGCTAATGCCATAGAATATTTAAGGAGAGCTGAGATAGAAATTCGGGAAATAAGAATTAGTGGTCAGATAGAAAAATACTATTTCATCTATCAGAGGTTGGTTGGTTGAATTTGTTCGACAGCTGGCGTTTTCTTGGATACAATCTATGAATGTCTCAGGAATTTTGTTCTCAGGAATAGACTTATGCGAGGTCTCTTCTGAGTTTGCATTTTTTGCATCTGGGTCCGGTTTGTCTGCTTTAGAAAATTCGGACCCCTCCGGCCTACCCCGACGCAATCCGTATGGCTTTCTTTCCCCACAATTCCCACCAGCCATTGAGGCTTTTTAAAAACACAAAAAAAGCGAATAATCTTTACCTGTGCTTATCTTTTGTTCTGTTTAGGGACATCTTTTCAGAGTTGAAGTAATGGTGGGAGACGGATTAGGAGACAAATATGAGGGTCTCTTACGTGAGTTTGGAGAATTCATTGGGAAGGTATGGGGAAGAGTTTTTTGGCAGGGAGTGCTCTCCAAGCTATGTGGAGGATAAACCAACTTAGTTTCATTGATGGCTGGTTGAAAACTAATACTCGATGTAGGGTTGTTGACGGGAATTTGGGCGGGAGGTTGGATCGAGCGGGCAGCTTTTTGACTATTTGAATAGTCGGTAATATAGGCAATAAGGGCGAGCAGGTTACAGTAACTGTTTGAGTCTCGCTGGGATTGGGGTGAAGAGCTTTACATATTGGAATGGAGTTGTGTCGGTGGGTTGACACACTTGGACGGCTGGGGAAAGCTGTTACAATTGTAGCGTAGGATTGCCTTCATTTTGTAGGACATTTGTCTTGAGCTGGTATATGGCATCTCCCTGCTCAATTTTTGTATATAACAACTCTAATAAATCCTGTTCAAAAGGTAAGACGAGCATTTTAGGGAAGAGGCACTGTGGGGTCCTCCATAGATTTTGCAGTGTGGGATATTTTCACAGAGGGTGTGAAATTCTTCTCTGCAGACTGCGCATATGTCATGCGATCAACTTCATTATTTTCAGGGATGACCAAACCGCTTCCATTTAAAGCAACGTCGGGGTCGGAATAACACGTACGAAACTTGTTGTTTAAACCCAATTTTGCTTTATAGGGATAAGAGGAGTTAAAGGTCAGCAGTAAACGAGGATTTTGGGTGTCCGGCGTCTTCCGACGTGGGGGAAATTTATAAACGTTTAAAACAGGAAATCTTTACTGCTGTAGATATCTTAGCAATGACACCAATATCTTCTGTTTTATGTTCTACATGATAAAAAGGCCTTTCAATGTGTTTCTTATTCCATCAGTGGGAAATAAAGGAGATGCTTCGAATGACGTATGGATGCAAGATAGAACTTTGATTCCAGGTAAACTTGAACGAGAAGGTACCAATCCCTCATTAACGTGACCGGGTGGTCTTTAACTCCTAAAACTTCAAGTGCATCACTGAGAATGATGGTTCTTTGCTCAGTAAGAGCTTGGAGGTAGTGGATCGCAATAGTATATACATAGGGAAAAGTATGTAGTCAGCGCAGTCCCTTTATGGGAAGCAGAACATTAAGTAAACAAATGAGAAGACTAGGACGTTGATATATATATAATATATATATATATATATATATATAATATATATATAATAATATATATATAATATTATATATATATATATATATTATATATATATATATATTTATAATATATAAATATATATATATATATATATATATATATAATATATATATTATTATATATATATATTATAATATATAATATATAATAATATTATAATAATTATATATATATACTATAATATAATATATATATATATGTATATATAATTTATATAAAGCAAAATATATTTTAAGTTACTTATTAGTTTAATATTATTTTAATAATAATTATTAATAATGTTAGCATTTAATTGAATATAATATAAATATAAATTAATTTATATATATATTTAAATAAAAAATAATATATTATTTTATATATATTATTAATTAATAATATATATTTAATAATTATAAATATAAATTATTATTTTATATTTAATTTAATATATTTATAATATATTATATGGGGGGACTAAGTTTAATATTTATACTAAGAAAACATATTCATATAAATCTCTGAATATAATATTATATTTAAATTTTTATATTAATTCTATATTAATAACAATTTTAAATAATTATTATTTTTTAATTAATTAATTTTTTTTAATTAAATTATTTATTAATTTTTATTAATAAATTATTTAAACTAAATATTATATTAATTAAATCAATATATATATAAATTTAGAAAATTAAATTATTTATTATATATTAAATTATAATAAATAAAAAAAATTTAAATCATAATTCATATTTTGAATTAATTGCTTTATATTAATTATATTTCATACTAATATATATAAAATTGTATTAAATTATAATACAATAATTTTATATTAAAATTATAAAGATTTATATTAAATTAATATAATTTATCAGATATATAATATTAAAATTTATATATTTATTATAAGATATATATTCTTAAATTACTTATGATTTTCTTAATATAATATTTAATTAAATTTTATACCTTCCATATATTATTATATATATTTAAATTTATTATAATATTTAATTTCATCATAATTAATTCTAATTATTATCATAAATTTTAATTTATAATTTATATATTATATTTGTTTTAATTAATTATATTAATTTATTTTATTTGTGTTTTTCATTATTTAATATATTTATATTATAAAAATTATTTAAGTATTATATTTTAATAGATAATTATTATATTATTATTATTAATTATATTTTATTTATGGGTGTGGGTTGTGTTTGGTGGGGTTAGGGATTTGGCGTGGGTGGGCGGTGTTGGGTGTGGGCAGTGGGTTGTGGGGGTTGTGGTTTTGGTTGGGGTTGTGGGTGTGGGTGGTGTGGTTGGGGGGTGGGGTTGTGTGGGTTTGGTTTGGGAGGTGGGGTGGGGTGGTGTGGGGTGGGTGGTGTGGGGGTGTGGGGTGTGTGGGCGGTGGGGGTGGGGTGGAAGTGTGGGTATGGGTGGTGTGGAGGGTGGTGGTGTGCGGTTTTGGGGTGGGTGGGGTTGTGTGGTGTAGGGGGGTGTGTGTGGGTTGTGGGTTGTAGGTTAGAGGGATAATTCGGAGGGGAGAAGTTAAAAATCTTTTTTTTTTTTTTTTTGGTTTTTTTTTTTTTTTTTTTTTTTTTTTTTTTGAGGGGGGAAAAAAATAATAAAAAAACCCAGGGACAAAACCCACCCCTTTAAAAGGGTATTTAATAGGCTTCTCCAATGTTTGGAAATTAAAAGGTTTTATAATGGGAAGGGAAATTATATATTCTTTCTTTTTTTGTGGGGTTTTTCTTTGGGCAAAATTTGTGGCCTTCAAAGGAAAATTGGGGGGGGGCACAGAAGGAGGATTAAAGGTAAATTTATATTCATATATAAATATATAATATATAATATTATATATAAAATATATATATATTATATATTATTATATTATTATTAATATATAATATTAATAATAAAATATATATAAATATTAATATTATTATATTATAAAAAATATTATTATATAATAATAATATTATATATATATATATATTATAATATATATATATAATTATTTATATATTATATAATCATCAAAAACAGTTTATCTTTTTCCAATTGCTTTTAAAATTCCCTTTACCCAAACTTAACATGTAGCTCAGTAATTTATTCATTTTATATTTTTTTTTTCTAACTTTGAATTTTTTTATTTCTTTACAAATATATTGGCTTAATATTGGGAAAAAAAAAATCTTTTTTGTCGAATAATAAATATATATATTATAAAATATATTATATTAATAATTAATATTATATTATATAATATAATATATATTTATATATTATATATATAATAATATATATATATATATTTATTATATATATATATATAAATTATAATATATAATATATAATATTTATTATAATATTAATTTATATATATAATATATATAATATATAATATATATAATAATATTTATATATATATAATATATTAAATAATTTATATTATATTTATTATATTTATATTATATATAATATATATATATTATATATAATATAATAATATATATTATTACATATATAAAAAAAGGGGACCGGGGTCCCCCTTATTTTTGGATAGGTTATTGTAATTTTTATAAACAGGGGGCCTCTGTTAAGGGGATTTTTTCCCATAATCAATCTTAAAGTATTCTTTTCCAGGTTTTTGGAAAGGGGGTTCAATCGGGGTTAAGGTCAGGGACCCCCTTGCCCCCACGGGGCCCTCGGTCAAAAAAGTTTTTGCCTGGCTAAAAGGGCTAAGAGGGTTTCAAAGTATTTACCTGCGGGGGGCCCGGCTGTATGGCTGGCCCTTTTCAAAAGGTTGGGTTAGGTGGCGTGGGCGTGGTTTTAATACCCCCTTTGTTATACGGGGTAAATGGTTTCTAATCAGATGAAAGCCCGCACACTTTTGGCATAAGTGATGATTTAGGGGGTTGAATATGATAAAATTTCTTTATAATCAGTAGTAGCAGTTGTTGTTATATTTTATTTAGTATTTAATTTTTCAAAAAAAATAATGTAAAGGGAAAAGAAAATTACCCAAGCAGTAGCCAATAAAAAGGAATTCAAAATTAACCCATGCATATTGATCAGTATGGAAGTATAAAATGTTCATGCAAACATGATTTAAAAGCTATGATTTTCTTTTTCCCGTAACACTGTAGTTAATTTAACAGGTGGGGATGGGGCCGTATCTGGTGGGGTTAATGGGATAAAATTTGGTTAATTGTTCTGGGAGAAGAAAAAAGGGGGGCCACGGGTTAAATAAACCAATGGACAAGATCGTTCGGAAAAAACTGATCCGGGGGGAAATTGTAAAATGCTTATACGAAATCATCGCGGGAAACTAGGGGAAAAGTGCAAAAAAGGGAGGGGAGGGAAAGGAGGGGAATTATTTTTAAAGAATAGAAAGAATTTTTTTTTTTAAAAGAGAAAAAAAGAATTTAATAATGATACGAATTTTGAGATGCTTAAAATGGCGAATTCCAAGGGATAATTATCAAAAATTTAGAGGGGGGGAGGGGATTAGAAAGTTTTCTTAAAACCCATATGGGCAAAGCGGAAACAAAAGGGACCTTGTTGTAGGTGCTGGTATAAGATTTAAAAGGGAAGGGTAAACCGGGGGGGCAACAGGAAAGTAACGGAAAGGGGTAAACGAGTAGCAAAGGGGGGGAATTAAAAAAAAGAAGAGAAGGGGCAGGCTTTTGCGATTCCCAACTTTACAAGATTTTTAGGGTTAGTGAGAAAGTTGTTGAATTTCCAAATTCTAAAATAAATTTTATGTAATTTTTTTTAACCCACCAAATTTGGGCTGCTTTTTTTATATTGCGAATGTTTTCTAAAGTATTTACCTTAAAACTCAAATTTTCCCATTTACCCTTTTAAATGTAGTTTTGAAATATATTTTTTAGAAATGTCAAATAGGGCTTTTTATCTTTCATTCCCCAAAAGAGGGGATAGGGCCGAAACTCAAAAAGACTATCCTTAGGATTTGAAAAATTACAGCAAGGAACTATTCATCATCTAGGGGGCAATCCCATACCCGTGCAGGATAATCGGGGGAAACGGAATAGCTAAAAAAAAAATTACAAAGTGGAAGTGGGTTGTTTTTCAGGGAGTAACTTTCCACGTTTCCAACCCCCAAACCCGAGCAGGGGGGGAAAGAAAAAATCCCGTGGGACATAAGCCTAAGGGGGCTTTTCAGCAGCACTTAGATTTTAAAAAATTTGTATAGTTTAGCGGAATTTAGAGATTGCTGTTCAATATTTATTGACCGTCCCTTGGCGGGTTGGAAGGGGCAATAAAATTAAAAATCCAAGGAAGCAGTCAAGAAGGAATTTAGTTCATTTTCCCAAACGGCCACGGGGTTCATAAAAGGGGGGGTTTAAGAGGAAAGTTCGTAAGGGCATTTAACATTAAACCGTAAAGGATCTTAAATTTAATTGGATCGAAAAATCACTTATGGTAGTTTATTTTTGGGGCTTGGGGATTTTCTTAAAATGCTTTCCCCCTGATATTTAAACCGGAAAAAAAGTTCCAAGTTGGATCGGAATTCCCCCAGTGATATAAAGGCAACCAGCTTTCAAACCGTAACAAAACAAAAACCCAGTGTTCCAAAAACTTTCATCAGGGAAAACAGGTAAAAAGAATATTTTCATCAAAGCTTGCCACATGGTTACCATAACAAGAATTGGTACAAACATGGGCCCAGTTTTTCCAAGCATTCTGTTTTTTGGGAACCCCAAAACATCGCGCCCAGTCAGTAATATAAAGGGGAGGGGGCAAACGGGGAGCCTTTATTTTCTTTTCTCCGAACAAAAATTGAAAACGGTGAATATTTTCATTTTTTTTTGGGGGGCTTTCGGGCCCCCCCCAAACCTTATTTGTGAAATTTGTTATTCAAGGGGAGGTTTCCCAGTAAAAGGTAACCAAACTTTCACAACCTAAAAGGGGTCGTAAGAGGATCCTTTTAATTAAAAAAAAATTCCAAAACTGTTGGAAAAAAATACCCATCCCGGAATTGCATGTAAAAAGTAAGGTCAAAACTAGTTAAACAATAATTAAAAGGAATGGATTTAAATCACTCATTAGCCATTGGCCCAATAAAAAATAAAAAAAGGAGAGGGGTCCAACCCTCGGTCCGAATTTTTTCAAGAAATTTTTTGGCGAAACTAAAGCAAATAATTTTTTCTGAGGTAAAATTTTTTCCATTACTTAAATACAATATAAATGGGAAGAATATATACCAATTAGGCATATCACTTGGGAGGAGGATGGGGGAAAAAAGTAATATTTAATTGCTAAAAATTTATTTCTATTTTGGAACTTCATTTTATTTTTTGAACTGACATGTGTTTAACGATGCAAAATATGTTGTTTATAATTTAATATTTTACGTTTTAATAACTTGTTTTTCCTATTTTATAAAAAGGATATTGGGAAAACCTTCCCCCAATGAATGGACCAATTTAATTTTCGTAAAAAAAATTCTTTTTTTGGAATAAAAAACCCAAACGATAAATCTTACCTCCAGTTAAGCTGAAGCCATTTTTCTTTAAAAAAAAATTAATTTAGTCCAGAAAAAAAAGATAGTGAAATGAGGAAGTGGGCAATGCCTTTCAATTATTAATGATTTGAAAAAGGAAGAAAAAGTTTAGTCTCTGAGAAAGGGAAAGATGGGGCTTTCCAGGGATTATTTAATAAAAAAAAACGGGCAAACCGTCACAAAACTATTGGGAAAAAACCACCAGAAGGGATAACCGAAACATTTAAAGTCGAAAAGAAAAAAAGAAAATAAAAACTGGTTTAAAAAAAGTACATATGGCATTTGGGAATTTATTTTTATAAATTAAAGAAATCTGATCCCTGATATTATTACAATTTACGTTGGCCAGTGCTGGTTCGGGCCAGAATTAAAATTAAAGTGTGGGTCCTTTCTCAAGAAATCCCTTACCAAAAAAAACTGGGAATTCTTGGTTGGATTGGGAAAAATTCAAGGAAAAGTTTACATTGAAAGGGAGGTAGGGAGTGGTTGGGCGGTTATTTAAAAAGGGTTGGGTAAAGAAACAAAATGGCAGGGGGAAAGGAGAGTAAAAAATAATGGGAAAGATTTTAACGAACAAAATTTACCCCCCAAAAACCGAAAGGAACCAAAAAAACCCAATTGGTTTTATAGGGTAAAAACTAAGGTAAACCAAAAAATTAATTTTTAAAAAATCTTATGTGCATTAAAAACAATCAAATTGGGGGTTAATATTACATACCTATATTTATTAATTTCCATATTAGAGTTTTATGTTTTTTAAATAAAATTCCGATATTTTTAAAATATAAATTTTTCCTTTGTTTAATTTGGAATTAAAGTACGTCAAATAAAATGTTCTTCTTTGATTTTAAGTTAAAGATATTAAAGGTGTAAAACTTTTATTGAACAAAAACATCATTAGCTTGAAATATAGTCATTATTTAGCTGAAAAGGGAAAAAAAAAATAATAGGTTAAGTTCCCCTATTCCTCCGGATTATATTGTAGGTGTACCGAATTGGGGGGCACAAAATTCCAAATCTTACTATAATTCCCCAAAAGGTTTTATTTTTTCAGGGCCATTTCTTGTATTTATTTGGTCTTTATGCGATAGTTAAAGCAAACCGATATAAAGCAATTTTGATTATCCAAAATAAAAGTTCTTTGAAATTTTAAATCATTGGTTTTTAAAACTTAACCTGAATTGGCCGGGCCCACGGGTTATATAACGATTTGATCTGGAAAATTTATTCTAAAAATTGGTTTTTAGGGCCAAATCGGGGCCAATGGGGAAGGCAGGAGATAACTGGTACTCCTTACCCTTTTTTATTATTATTTCCCGACCAAAAGGAAAAAAAATTTCCACCCCCTCTATATTATAATAAGGAAACCAGTTCTAAATTATATAATAATATATATATGATATTTATATTATTATATTATATTAATTTAATATATATATTTATATATATATATATTAATATATAATAATATATATATAAATATAATTATATTATAATATATATATATATATATATTATTAATATTTATTGTAGGTAGGCAAAAATTAGAGAAAATTTAACCTTTTGGTAAAAAAATTTTTAATTTATTTCCCCCCCCCACCGTCTTATGCTTAAGATTTTTGGGCCGCGAGGGGCAAAATTTAGCCATCTAAAAGGTCAAAGGGAAAAAATTGATATATAAACCCCAGGTTCTGTTGGAGAAACCAGGCCATAAAAGAGGGTCAAGGGATAAAAGTTTCAGGATTAAATTTATTTAAGAAATTCAGGGGAGAAAGGAAAAGTCTCAACCTCCAGGGGATAACCTCATGTTTTCCAGGAATCTTCCCGGGGGGCAAGACCGATAAAACTTGCCAAGGGGAAAAAAAGGGGGCTGCGACTGAAAATTTCGATCACAAATTTTTTGCTAAAACAAAGAGGTCAGAAGGGCCAAAGTTTGGGGAAAAAAAAACCGGCAACTGGAAAAAACAGGCTGAGGGGCGAAACTTGGCCAATTTCGGGTACCAAAAAAAGAAGTATTCAACAGAAGAAACTTTTGACTTTTATATTTTCATTGCGTACTTTTAAACCTTATGTTTGGAAATAAAAAACATCATTTTCAATGATTATCATTCCTAAAATAACCCATTTCCTCTTATATTAGGTTGGGCTTGGCTCAAAATTAAAAGGCCCACAAAACTTAGGGCCAAAGGTCTAAAACCCCTAATTTTTAATTGGTGAAAACCCGGGAGGAGGAGGAACCCACCCCAAGGGGACTTTTTCCAATGGGAACGCCTTTGTGGAAAACAAAAACCAAAACAAAAATAGTAGTGGAAAAAAAAAAACTTAACAATTTAAATATTTTAAAAAAATTCTCAACCAGCAAACCCCCTCCGGAAAAAAAAAAAAATGGACCACAAGGGTCAAACGGGAAACTTATTTCCAATAACTGGGACCTTCCCCATTTTTATTTTCTAATTTTGACTTTATGTTTTCCCCATTCCAACCCTTTTCCCCCCAACAAAACCTATTTTTCACCCGTTTATCAAGGGATTCATCGGGGGGGCTAGGGAGAATAAGGCAAACTTCCTTTTCGGGGCCATGGGGGGGAAATTTCTCTTTTCAATTCATTTCAGGTTTTGGGATTAATTGGCCAAAAAACTTCATTATTTGGGAAATTCCCACTAACGAAAGCTTTTTGATTTTTTCCTTTTCCCGAATTTCTAATGGTATCTGTGACCGCTCCTTTTATGTATGAAGAAATTTTTTCAAATAAAGGAACCTAAAAATTTCCAATCAAATTTTCCCGCCTTTCTAACATATGGTTAAATTTTTCCCCTTTACCGTATGGATTTTCTCAATTCATTTTAAGGTGGTTTGGGATTATGGGGGGGCAGAAATGTCCATCTTTATTGAAATCCAACTACGAAACTTTTGATTTGCCCTTTTCGGAGAAATTTCTTTAAAATGGTTCTGTGACCTTCTCCCTTTAATTGTTAATTTGGAAGAAATTTTCAAAATTGAAGGACCTAAAATTTTTCAAAGGGCAATTTTCCCGGCCCTTTTTTTCTTACATAAAGGTTAAACCTTATTTCCCTTTTTACCTTTTTGCTGTTTTATAGATTTCATTTTTTTAAAGGTTTTTGGGGGGATTTATGGGGGGGGCAAGAAACTTTTTATTTTTTTGGGATTCCAGAACTAAAAACGAAAAAACCTTTTGGGATTTCCCTTTTCGAATCTAAAATGGGTTCTTTGGGGGAAACTTTCCCCCTTTTATGGTTTATTGGGGAAGAAATTTTTTTGCAAACAAAAGGACTAAACTTTCAAAAAACAAACTCTTTCCTACATAATGGTCCTGGCCAAATATTCCTCGCTTGTAACTCTCTACAGAAACTTTGAAACTACCGTGGAGGGATGGGTCAAATTTCTCATGGTACGGTTAAAAAAAAACGTCTATAATGGACTTTCCTTGGAAATTTAACGGGTGATTCCGGATCAATTGTGGGGGCCATTTAAACCTTTGTGGAATAAAAATCAAATTCTCTTCCAAGTCGCCTAATTATGTTTAAAACATTTTTTTACTTTTTATTTTTGGCATTAAAATGTTTTGTATGTTTGGTTAATCTAACCGGGGATATTAACCCCCAATATGGGGCTTTGTTGTTTTTTAAAAATGCCACTTTTTATTTTTCTGTTATTTATTAATAAACCATTATGTATCATTAAGTAAATGGAATTTTACCTTTTGCTAAAATATAATTGTTTTAAGATTCCTTATCGGATTGTAAAAAACCCAGTTATGCTCGTTATTTATGAAATAATTCTTCAAAATTTCAGTATTTAACTTTTATTTGGCCCTTCAAATGTTTTTAGGGTTCTTAAAAACTTTATGTTTCGGGCATAAAAATAAATATGTTTTTGCCATTATTTTGGAAAAAGTTAACTTTATTTATGGAATTTAAGTTATTTATTTATTGTTATTAAATTTTATATAAACTACTCTTCAACAACTCCGTGGTTTAAGCGCAAAGGAAAGTAATTGTAGCCAAACTTCCAATTTATACTTTGTTAAAAATTTTAATTAATTTTGTTCGTAAAAAATATGGCTAAAAGAATTTTGCGGCCGAAGCAAAATCTTTAGGCTAAGGTTCAAAGTGGCTGAAATTGGATTATAATAAAACCCCAAGGTTTTCTGGTTGAGATACCCTTCAAGGGCATAAAAGGAAGAGTTCAAGATAAAGTCCAGATTAAAATTATTAAAGGATTTCAGAAGGAAATCTTCACTCAAGATACTCTGTTTTCAGAAAAATCCTACCCCGGGCCAAGGGACCGAAAAAAACTTTTCAAGGAAAAGGGCTTTGCGGGGAACTTTGGGGAATTTCATTTCCAAAATTTGCCGGGCTAAACGAAGGGGAGTCCAGAAGGAAGAGGGAAAGTTTGAAAAAAAAACGGCCAAACTGGAAAAAGGGCTGGACCTTGCAATTTCCGCCCTACAAAGGGAGTATTCCTTTCCCCAACAGAAGTGGGACTTTCTGTTCTTATATTTTTGTCATTGGGGGGCCGTTATTTTTAAATTATGGTTTGAATAAAACAAACATTCATTTTTCCAAAATATGATTCTAAAATTACCATTCCCTTTGCCCTTATATAGGGGGTGGTGGTTCATTAAAAAATAAGGGCCACCAAAACTTTAAAGCAAGTGCGGGGACACCCCCCTAATTATTAATATATATAATATTTATAATATATATTATTAATTATATAATATATATATATATATATATAATATAATATAAATATATAATAATTAATATATTATATTATTATATTATATTATATATTAAAATATATATTATAATTAAAATATATAATATTATATATAATTATTTATATATATTAATTATATTATATATTAATATATATATATATAATATATTATTATATTATATAAATATATTTTTATATATATTATATAAATAATAAATAATTATATTATATATATCCGGGCGAGGTAGGGGGCAGGCTTTTATTTGGGGGTTGGGAAGGGAGAGAGGATTTGAAAAAGGACCGTCTGAAATAACGGAAATAGGCAAGGATCTCTCTCAAGGAAGATAAGGTACAGAAACTGAGAAAATTCCGAGAACAATTTTGGTAGGTTTGGTTCTTATGTAAAATAGCTAAGGGAAAAGTGATTGGCAACAGTTCGGGACCGGAAACTATGGGAAAGATTGGGAGGGAGTTTAGTGAGAAGTAGGGGAGAGAAGTTAGGCGAAGAGGTAGGGAGAGGTTAAAAAACAGGGGGTCAGAACAAGCACCATAAAAATAAAAACCCCTTTTAAGGGGTGGGGCCTCCGAAACGATGGGGGGAGAACAGGGAGGGGGGGAACCGGGGGTCTTCATTACCCGCCCCGGGGGGAAATGGAGGGGTCGGGAAGGGGAAAAACGCCCCCGGGGCGGGGACAACCCAATTACCACCTAAGGGAAAAACCACACTTTATTCAATTGAGAGGGCAATATGTTTTGGGGGGAACAAACCTGGCAGAAATGTGATTTTCATAAACTCCTACAAAGGGGGATACAACCCCCGCCCTATTGTATGTAGAGCCTAGGCAAACTGTGTGGGTGGGAAAGAAAGTTTGAAGATGGGCCTCAAGAAGCGGGCCAATTGTTTCCCTGGGACCTTGTTAGAAAAAGAAAAACCATAAAATGTTGATCCTTTTTGAAGGAGAAAAGATTCATGGAGAAAAAATTTAATCAAAAGGAATTATAAAGGAAAAACAGGAAGAAGGTTAGAGGAAAGTAATGTTTCAAAGGGAATAATAACGTGGGGTGAAAAATAGCCAAACGGGGGGGATGATTGGAGGGGGCAAGGAGTGTAGTGGAAAAAAAGGATGTGGAGGAAGGAATTTAAAAACCCCGAGGAGGTGCATTTAAAGGTGGTTTTGGGGTTTCATATGGGAAAAAGGGTTAGATGAAATGAATCCCGGTTGGGTTAGGGCGGCCGTATGGGCTCCTGGGGTGTATGGCCTGGGAAATCGACCAGCTAGAGGGGGGGGACAAGGAAGGAAAATATGGTTCGGGGTCAAGTAAGGGGAAATTGTTTAAATTGGAATAATTTGGGAAGTGAATTTGACAAAAGAGGGAGGAGAATGGTGATTATAGGGGAAAAAGTTGAATGTTGCGGGCGTTATTTATTGAAGGGGGGGGCTTATGGTTGTTAGAAACTGGGGGGGCCCATTGGATGAACCCACATCGGACGTAGGAAACCATAGGTGGGCTGGGGGTCAAAACCGCAAGGTTTCTAAATTGAGGGGCCCTAGAGTGGGATTTTTTGGGGGAAGCTGCAACCGAGGCTTTTTTTGTTCTCGGCTTAAAGTTATTAGAGAAGGGGGGATGGTTATTAAGGAGTAATGTTCTTATAGTTTTTTATTATCTTTTCTTAACTTACTTTTTATTTATTTTTTCGGGGAAGGGCATGTTGTGCAAACCCCCCCTACCCCATTGTCTTAGTAAAGCAGAAAAAAGGAAGGATGAAATAAGAGAAAAAAGGAAAAAAGGGAAAATATAATATATATACTATATTATATAATTATATCATATATAAATATAATATTATATATATATATAATAATATTAAATATATATATACTATATATATATATATTTATATTAATTTATATATATATATTATATATAATGGAATATATTATAATATATATATAATATATATATTATATTATAATAATTAATTATATATATATTATATATAATATATTATATTATAATATATATATATAAATATTTAATATAATTATTATATATATATTTCGGCTAATATATGTCAAATTTTGCCAATAGTTTACAGGGGCCACATGTAAAAAAGGATGGGGCAACGATAAGTTTATGGGGTTTCAACCAAGGGGAACCGGCCCCGTTCCAATTTGTGAACTAAAAATTTTATTTCTTGTTTTTAAAAGTAACGGCAAACGATAATTAAGGGAATTTTCGAACAGGGGAGGAATTTGTGGGAAGGGTTTATGTTGGGAAAAAGTAAAGTATAATTTTACACCTTAAAACCAAAGAATGATAAATTAACTTTGGTAAAGGTTATATATATTATTATTATATAATTATATTATATATATTATTTAAATATATATTATTTAATTTAATATATAATTTAATTATATATATTTTAATATATAATATTATATTATTATTTATATAATAATTATATATTTATATATATAAACTCTTTTTTAAATATTTTGAATAAATAATGCAAGTAAAAAATATAATTATATTTATATTTTATATCTATATTTTTATTATATATTATTAATTATATAATATATTATAATATTATTATATATTTATTATATATATATAATATAATAATTATAAATATTATATTATATTTATATATTTATATTTATAGTTAATTATATTATATGATTATAATATATTAATAAAATATATATATTATAATATAATTATATATAAATTTAAATATATATACATATATTAACTATATAAATATATAATAATATATATACTTTTAATTATATTATTATATTATTATTATAATATAATATATTATTAATATATAATATATTATATGTATAATTAAAATTTGTAATTAAATTTTCTCTAAAATTATATGAAGAAATGATATAACAATATGATCTAATATATATTAATATTATTATATATTATTAATATTAAATAATTAATATTATATATATATATAATATATATATTTTATATTATATATATAATATATATATAATTAATATATATATATATTATAATATATAATATATTATTAATAAATTTATATATATATATTATATATATTATATATTATTATTATATATAATATATAATATATATCATATATTTATATATTATAATATATTTAATTATCAAATATATATAATAATTATTATATATATATTAAATAATATAATTATAATTTTAATTTATTTATATATATATTTATATAATTATATATATATATATTATATATAATTATATATATATATATAATAATTATATTTATTATTAAACAAATATTTAATATATATATATTATAATTTAATATAATATATATAATATAACTTATATTAATATATATATTAAATATTATATATATTTAATATAATATATATTATATAATATAAAATAATATAAATATATAATAATATATAATAATATAATATAATATACCATAATAAATATATATAAAACTGCTATAAAGAAATATTATATAATTACATTAAAATATATTATCATATATATATATTATATTACTCGAATAAATTATTTAAAAAACAATAAATATATATAAACCCAAATATTTATGACAAAAATCTTGCCAAATGTTTTTAATAATCAAAATAAAAAACAATAAATCATATATATAAATTTATATATAATAATTATATATAATTATATATTTATATAATAATATAATATAATATATTATAGAAATAATATATATTGTAATATAATAAATAAAATATAAAATAAATAAATTATTATTATATATATTGTCATATAATATATTATTATATATAAATATATATTTATAATTTAAAATAATATATATAATATCTATATATATAATTTTATATATATCATATATATTATATATATATATAAATAATTATATAATATATAAATAATAATATCTATATAATAATTAATTAATTTACTAAAACTGCTTTATATTATATAATACCAATAACTATATATATTGTAATAATATTCATATAATATATAATAGTAATATAATATATAATATAGCTATATTTCACTTATTATATTATATATCATATACTATATTTTAAAAGGGTCAATAATTAAAATACTTTCATAAATTTCTATAATATTAATAAGACCAAATTTACTTTTTAATATAGTAAAAAATCAAATATATCTAATATAACATATTCAATATATTTGGATAATAATAGTATATTATATGTATTTCACTAATTATAATTATGATTTCAGACAATACATGAATACATTAGAAATAGATCGATCATATATTACTCATAATTGATATTCTGTCAAAATATCTAATAATAAATATATATGTGTAAGTTTGTTACTTAATACTATATAATAATAGCAAATTTCTATAAATATATATTAAGGAAAAATTTATATGATATACTTCTGAAAAATAAATCAACAACTATAATATTAAACCATATATATTATATATATATATATATTATATTTATTATCATATACTCATATCTTTAGTTTTATTGAGAATCTATGCGTGTATATATATTTATAGTTGATTACTCTTTATAGTTTTTAACCATATAATAATAATATTAAATATATATAAAATATTAATATTATTATATATATATTGTAATGGTATTTTTATATTTATAATATATCTATTAATCTATTAATTAAGTTTAATATTAATTTATATATATTAATTATATAAATTAATATATTATAATATAGATTATTATATAATATAATATATATAATCTATATTACAACTTAATAATATATATTTAAATAATATTATTATATTATTAGATATATAATAATATATATATTTATTAATATATATATATAATATAAATTTTAATATTTTATATTATATTAATAATTATATTTAATAATAATAATATATAATATATAATAATTGATTAATTTATATATATTAATATATTATTATATATATAATATATTATAACTCATATATTTGATAATTATAACAATTATTATATATTATACAAATTTATCCCTTTATATTTATTTTTTTAATTTATTTTTATTATTATTTTTTATTTTATTGTTATTTATTATTAAATTCCTATATTTGTTTCTAGGTAGGTAAGTAGGTAGTTATGAGTAAAATAGGTAATATAATACCTTTCTACAATAAATAACTGATTATATTTTTATTTATTATAATTATTTTCATATATTACCTTATCATTTTTACTAGTTATGTTAATTCGACTTTTACTGGCTTTTTATTTTCCTTAATGTCCCCTTATATTTTCATCTTGTTATAATCTTCCGCCTCTCCCTTCTCCACTATTTCATCCCCCTCCTCGAGCACTCCTTTGTGAAACTCAATATATACATTGAAGGTGCTTTAAAATAACTTAATAACTAATAAAATAACCTTTTATTTTTGTCTTCCGGTTTCACAAGTATCTCCATTTTTATCTTTGATGTTATTTAACTTCTTCCTAAATCCTCTATGTGTTTTGTTAATTTATATATCTTTCTCTTATTTCTAGCCACACCCTCTTCTACTTCCTAGGCCACTCTTCCAGCTGGTTTTTTGTATTTTCAGCCACATCCTCTTCTGCTTCCTAGGCCACTCTTCCAGCTGTTTTTTTTTATTTTCAGCTGCATCCTCTTCTACTTCCTTGGCCACTCATCCAGCTACGCTCTTCTTTTCTCTGCTCAACTTTATTTTTATTTACAACCACATTCTCTTTCACTTCCCTGACCACTCTTTCAGCTGTGTTTTCTTCTTATATCCAGCCACAACCTCTTCTTCCTGGGCCACTCTTCCAGCTGCTTTTTTTATTGTTTCCAGCCACATTCTCTTCTGCTTCTCGAGCCATTCTTCCAGCTGGGATTTTTTTTTTATTTCCAGCCACATCTTCTACTTCCTGGGGCTACTCTTCCGACTACATTTTTTCTTATTTTTAGTCACATCCTCTTCTACTTCCAGGAACACTCTCCCAACTGGGTTTTTTCTTTAATCTGCTCTACTTTTCCATATTTCCAGACACACCCTCTTCTACTTCTCCTCTACCTCTTCTACTTCTACACTCTTCCAGCTGTGTGTTTTTATTTCCAACCACATACTTTTCTACTTCCCACGTCACTCTTTCAGCTACGTTCTTCTTTA
This sequence comes from Trachelipus rathkii, assembly GCA_015478945.1. Taxonomy (NCBI): domain Eukaryota; kingdom Metazoa; phylum Arthropoda; class Malacostraca; order Isopoda; family Trachelipodidae; genus Trachelipus; species Trachelipus rathkii. The sequence goes on along the minus strand of JABUQX010091719.1, from coordinate 10,601 downwards.
CTCTGTCCTACTTCTTATTATTTTCAGCCATATCCACTTTTACTTCCTGGGTCACTCTTCCAGATGCGTTCTTCTTTATTCTGCCCTACATTTTTTTTCACATTGGTGAGAAGAGCATTCTCACTCTTGCTTCCTTCGTTCTTCTCTTTAAAAACTTCTACATTTGGAAGTATTTTTCTCTTACAACATTTTCACCTCCCCATTCCACCACCATGTCAACCTTTTCTCTACACCACTCATTCGTTTTCTTCCTAAGATTTATATCGCTACACTTTATATTACGTTCTATATATCTACATTTACTTCCTTGTCTTCTATTCCTTCAAAATTCTCATTTAACCTATCCACGAATAGTCTTTCCTACCTTATTTTTTTAAAGACTCCATGAAAGCACATTTTTTTTTTATTTTGTATTTTATCGGCTTCCACCCTCAAATTAGCTACTACCAATTTATTGTTCGAATTCAAGGTAACTCTTGATACAACCTTCACAACTTGTGCTATTCCTCTATTCAAAGATGGTTTTTTATTATCTATATTTGATTTCGGGTAAAATTTTCCAGTATTGTTGTTTCACATTTACCATTGTGTAATTATTGGAATTCCTGTACTGAAAATGAGTTCATAGTCATTAGATCATTCCTTATACAGAAGTCTATTAAAATTTTTCCTTCCTACCAGCTTTTATATCTTTCATCCTTAAGATTCTTTCATTAAAAACTCATATCAGTAAAAGCTATATCTCCCCCTCTTTTCAATAATTGCAAGCGTTCATTAAGGAGCTTTATAAACCTTTTCTTTTCGTCCTCATTATGCCCTTGCTGAAGTGCGTATACTTGATATAAGTGATAATCATTCTTTTCACTTCATAATACATTAATGATAATCATGAATTAACTAACATTCACTTATTCACTCTGTAGCTTGTAAAACAAAAGGAAATATTCTAAGTCACAGGGCATAGCGTACTCCAAGACTTCATATTCCCTCCGTTACAGTTATATATAACATCATATGTTCGTCTCTGAAATCCCTGGCTTACCTCGAACTCTCCGCAAAACAACTCACCACCTCTCGAATCGCCTCCTCTCTCTTGCTCCATACATGCCAGATTGTCCGCATATGCCATTGTCCCCTAAATTCTCCCCGTCATAGGGAACATGATACAAGCTCTATAAAATATACCACGGACAGTTATCCCAGGATACACAAAAAGACATGTAGGAAGACGTTAACCTTGCATTCATTTCTGTAATAGTGTTAAAATTTTTGAATGTTTCCCGGTCAGGAGTGTTGGAGTGGACTCACTTCGCAACATTAAAGAAAGATGGATAGGTATTATGGAGTGTTTTGTGCCATCATATAGTTATATTCTGACGTAGCGTGGCGGGTTTCTTAGTTAGTTTTTAGAAGTAAACCGCCATGCTTGTAGCTACCCAGCGATTATCACAATAAACTTATTAAAGCTTGTATTGTGCTTAGCAGGAACTTTAGCTAAAGATCTTTACTTTGGTAGTAGTTGCGTATATATTATATGACCTTTGTTAAGGATAATGACAAGCCTTAGGGTGTGGTGGTAGGTTAGTGTTTGTCGCATTGGCGCATGTTTATTTGTATAAAATATTTAGTTAACTGGATCAGTCTCGATAGGCCAATTGTTGCCTCTAACTGTTCTTTGTTTCCTTTTATCTCTATCTGAGTAATACTACGAACTTTGGATATAAATATTAACTTTCTGATTGCGACAACGATATGATGTTGTAAAAGCAAGAAGAAATGTTTTAGAGTGTTTAAAAGCTGTCCGGAAAATTATCAGCGGCTTAGATGTTCATTCACTGTTCACTTCATGCTTTAAGTACAACTCATACTAAACTTTAATGGCACATCGATGCTGCAACGTCATATGTCTATGTTTAGATTGCCCCAAGGCCGACTACTTATTTTAAAAGAAAAAAAAAGAAAGATTTTCCCAGACACAAAATGGGAAAAACTATCACGAATGGGCGACACAAGGTAGGTGGAAATTTCGATGGATTGTTACGACCCATATGAAATTTTTAAAGCATTGTTGAAGCTAAGAGGAGCTTCAATGGATCACGATATTTACCTTTTATAAAAAACTTATCTTTTCAAGTCTTCAAGCAAAAGCAATTTGCTATAAGTTTTATTTATTTATGTCTTAACTTTATTCTCAAATCTTTTTTCATTATGTTATATACATTGTGGCTCAAATAGTGACAGCAAGTGCTCTTAATCATATTGGAATGTGATGTTTTTTTAGAAGGGTTTTCAAGCAAACATCAACGAAAACATTTTATCAACACATTTGGAATTTGCAACAGAACTTACTGCTCTTCTGATAATGAACAAATGATTAATGCCTCTTGTGAGAATCAACATTTTAAAAATGAAAAGATACTAAGGACAATTAACAATCTTATATCTTGATGATTTTCAAACTAGTTAGAGAGCACGGTCCGCGAATCAAAGATCCATACTACTAAACTTTATAAAGCGTTACTTATTTCATCGACATCTATCCAAAATCTTCCTTAGCGCTAACTTTTGGAAATAAAGGTGATCTATGTGGCAGTGCATCATTTAGATTGTTAAAGGAGAGTTAAAGCATTTTACCTCACTCAAAATGTGAAATCCAAAAACAAAAAATTATTTCACTACTCTGAAAGGCCTCAAGCAAAACTTTTATCCAGATTCCTACATGGAGACAGAAAATCTAGCAAAGAACTGGTATTAATGAGTGTTCATCATAGGTTCAACAATATAACAGAAGGAAGTTTATCAATCATTTTGCAGTTAATTCAAAATTAAGAATTTTTATATGAATAAAATTCTTTTTTTTATTTCTCAAATTATATATTATATGTTCCATTATTTAATTCCCTTTTATTGACTAAACTATATCTATATATTCATATATAGTTATACTACTATACTATATATATATATATAATATATCATCATATATATAATATACTCTATATCTATACATAATATATAATATAATACTATATATATGTATTTATATATATATATATATATCAGACGGGGTTTACGCCACCGAGTTGCGCCTATGCGCCCTATGCGCCTCTATGGACGCACTATCAACATTCTGGTAGACGCAAACGGACGCCATAGGCGCAACCAATTTTTAAAAGGCGACTAGAGCAAAGGCGCACAGCCAATCTCTGCGCCTATAGCCGCGCCTTTGAACAAAAAAAAATTTTTTTTACCCTTAAAAATTAGTAACTAGAGCATTGGCCAAAACTTGTACATTCACGAAAACACAGTGTAAAACAAACTTATACTATATGACTACCGCTAGTATAAATACCTAATATATATATTTATATATATATATATATATTATAATCTATATATATATATCATACTATATATATATAGATATACTACAGGACTTATATACGAACTAATATATATAATATACCTATATATATATATACTATATATACTCTATATATATAAAAATAAGTTCAGTAGTTCTTAACTACACATAAATTGGCAACTATGGGCCTCTGAAATTTTTCAACTTTCTTCAGCGCTCGTGCTGCAGCCTCCTGGTGGGAAAACATGGCACTACAAGGACAGGAGGATTAAATGTTTGACACTTTTTGCTTTTATTTCGTAGTTTTATTACATAAAATAATAAATGTGTTTTTCCTTCATATAAAAGAATGGTTTTATGTATCACCGCGCACTCAAAGTTTCACTTTGATAATAAATTTAGCTGAACAGCACCGGCCGGCGAAAAGTCGCAGACGCAAAGGCGCATAGCGTCGTGATGTGACACAAATATAGGGGCATAGGCGCTAAGCGCACTCGCACTAGGTCCAGCGGCATAGGCGCACTCAAAAAATTATAGGGCGCGCCCAGCTCTGACTATATATATATATATATATATATATATATAAAGTACTATATATATATATATATATCATATGAGTATACTAATATATATATTATATATAATATATGTATACATATATACTTACTTACTATAAGGCGCATTTAATACTCTAGCGCCCATGGGCCCAAAAAAAATTTACGCCCCTGTACATATATATATATACCTATATAATATATTATATTTATATATATATACGTAATATATATATATTATATATATATATAGTATATATATATATATGACTATATCATATATATATATATATATAATATATATATAAATATATACTATATAATTTATAATAATATACTATATACTTATATATATAGTTATATAATATATAATTGTATATAACTATATATAATTATATTATAATAAACACTAATAATATATATTAACAATATATATATATATTAATATATATAATATATATCATATATATAAATATCATATATATTAATCAATACTCAAGCATTAGTACTCTACCGTCAAAGATACATGATTCATTTACAGGTTTCGTCTTGCTCTTTTCGCTTAGCAAATTGTCAGTAATATCTTCGTAATCTAATTTTTCGGTGAAATCATTTTCAATAGCAAGTACAGCAAGGCTTGAAACTAAAACGTTGTTGGGGACTGGGACGAACGTAAATTATTTTTAACCCTTCTAAGTGTGGAGAATTGATCTTTCAGCTGAGCAGTTGGTCGCAGGAGTACATAAAAATAATTGAAAAAAGCAATATTCAGATTTGGATATATATCATGAGGCTTTTGTCCCGTATATAATATTTGTTTAAATTGGGACAACGCTTTGACTGCCAACTATACCTCTTCCCATTCTGCTCCAAAAATCTTTTCTAATCGCACATCGAACTTTAGAAATTTTGTAATATTTAGCTGCATTTTATGAATGTCGTCCTGGTCGGTTTCGGTGTAGATTGATAAGACTTAAAACTTTTCTGAAGATTCGCTGTAGTGCAAAACTCTCGCCTTACTTTTCATTCTGTGGACGCTTATCTAGCACGGTATAATATGAAGCTTGCTGAAGAATGCCATATTTAGATAATTTTCTTCCTTTCTCCCAGATCTTAGTTTAGATACTTCTTGATGTCTTTCAAGAGAAAAGATTTTCTCAATTTTCTTTTGGCACTAAATTTTTCATAGGTTCCTAATGAACTTCTAATTTCATTAACTAAGTTACACAGAGAGTTATACAAATTAATACAACGGCTATGGCCACATCCATACTCAGATTGCAACTTTTTTATTTACAGAATCAAAACTTTCAAGTATTGGTTCCCAAATTACAGACATAAAGAGTATTCATAGAACTCAATTTTTCAAAATGTCCCTCTTTGCCTCTGACTGAATGACTCGTCTCTTCATTTTTACTTCAGCATTAAGAGTTCTAAAAAGGCTCTTAACAATAGCTTCCAAACCTTTGTCTAGATTTTTACAAGCTTCTGCTCGAGCTGACCACCTTGCCCCACATAGTGTTTTGACAGTATATTCTCTTTGAAAGAAAGATTCTAGGATAAACCCCCAACGATGCGTAGAGCCCGAGAAAAATTGTAAAGATTCTGAAGCAAAGCAAAAAAAGAAAACCGCTGTCATACAACCATGTGGCAGCGCTAAGCATCCCACTAAATTAAAGGGAATGAGCCTGAACATTGTATGGAAATATGCCTTAATGCGCTGACCTTCTTTATTCGTGTTTGCAGCCGGCAATAAAATTCCTGATATTGTAGGCAGCCATTATTCAAACGTCTTGACCCGGCACACTGCTTTATGTCTAATTCATTTGCTTGCAGAAAACTCATCCACTCGAACTGTTATCCGCTAGTTCCATTACCTCAATGACCAGGATTTTTAATTGAAATCCTAAAAAGCGTTCTTTGGGCGTACCTCTTTGACTAACATATCTGATATAAAGCGCTTCCAGCTGCATCTTTATTGAGTAAGTGTCTGGAGTGGAATCAAACAATAATAGAAAAATAGCTTCCACTTTCCTGAATTTCTTTCATTCATTTCACTGATTAAATTTCTAGCAATAATTTGGATAAGTTCTTCCTAAGTGCTATGTGATAAATGTAAATAAGAAGTGCTTCCTTTCCCAGAATTTTGACATTGAGATAGGTGATTTTGTAGAAAAGGGTCAAAAATTCTCCAATAAGTTCCAGACACATCACAAAAAATTTCCATTTCGAACAGAGCCAGCTATTTCATCAGTCGCCTCGAATGGTAACCCCCGTAAGGAAAGTTTCTTAAACAACAGCACATAACTTTCTTTGTAGTACGATTTCATCCAATATTTTTACTTCTTCTTCTAATTGAGAGAGCAGCTGCTTGTCAAATCTACATAATGAATTACTTAGTCTCTTTAGCATCAACATACAATCACGGTGGCGAACAAAATTCTGTGCATGTTCAGTTCAATTTGTATTATGCCATTGCTTCCAGAATAGTTAAATCCTTCTGTTAAAAACTGAGATACAACACCGCCTGCCAAAAAGTTTACAAGGACCACAAAAGACGCATCCGACTGTTAGAGTACACTAAAATAGTCACGTTTGACAACTGCGCCATTCAAAAGTTTCGTTCAAACAAGAATTTTAAGGCCCCGACTTTTATCTGGCAAAAATTCTCTTAGATAAAAAAAAAAATCTATGAATTTTGATTAATCCCATTTTTTGCAAAGTAGTCTCGCGTGGCCCTCACCTAACCTGTCATATAAAATGATCATCGGCCCCTTGTATAAGAGATTCTTTGTTCCTTGTTGCTTCGTCCTACCTGGTCACTATTCTCGGCAGTAACGGAAGAAGTCGATGCATATGTTTCACGATTACCCCGTGTTATCGTTCTGCATCAATGACTTTTGAAAATTACCCTTCACGATTCATCCGCACTCACGAAGATCACATTCACTTTGTCTTTGTAGCCATAAGAGCGCGCCTGAGTCTAATCTTGGTTGAATCTTCTATGAACAGATAACACTTCGATCTTCTCCTTCCTCTTACCTTTCTCTTCTGCCTATTTTACGTATTTTGCGCCGCTCAATCGTTTTTCGACCATCCATTATATCAAAACTGCTAAGTCACCTACTTGTTTAACACACACATAAATAATGTATACTACCTTCTGAAAACTCAATTAATTTAACTAGTTAATTCTTGAATAAACACTCAGAACCGACTCTGCAACTTCATGTTATGGTATCAGCCAGAGCCACGTAGGGCGGTCAGGACCCTAGCAAATAAAAAAATTTATATTAGTCACAGACTCTCAAATCAAAACCCCATTAAATATCGGGCAAAAATGAACTGAAGTCTGAAACGATATCAATCAGGCGTTGCCTAGATCGAGATAAAATGAAAACGGCCAGATTAATGTCAAATAAGGAAAAATCTTTAACATTTTTCTATTTTTAACCATGCAAAAAATTTCCGGTACTTGCGAAACCACTGTTGTTTTACATGGAGTAACTTAGATAGAATTACTTAACTACTTTATTTACTACAATTCTATATTTTAATATAACTATATATATAATATATTACTAATATATATATATTCTTACTATTATAATATCATAAATATAATATATAATCATACCTAAACATTATATTATACTACACTATACTATATTATTGCTTACAACTAACTATACTATACTATACATACTATACTATACTTATACTACATATATATATACTACTATATATATAATATATATTATGATAATAATAATGATGAGTAAAGACGCCGTAAAACCAGAAGGGAAGCGGAAAAGATAAACCATCAGAGGGAAGACTGGGGAAGAATGAGAAAGATCTTGGAGTTTATTGAAAGGTAACTATAAAGAAAAAATTCCTGAGGAGAGGCAGCAACATTTGCTGTTGAGAATGTGTTTTCAGCAAGAGAGTGTATTATAAGTTTCAATTTTGGTTCGAAAGACACTTAGTAAACCATATGTTTTAATGTGTAACTTCCCCACAAATTTTTAAACTTTAATTAAGTTACTGTACCTCCACATCCATCACAAAAAAATCACATCAAAGAGCAACATATTCTTCGGCAACATTTCTTTAATAATTTTTGAATGCAGATTTTAACTGGAAATAAAAAGTTTTTGGAAACTTTATATTCCACGAATTGTGAAACAGAGCCTTTGGGTGAAGCCTGCAAATCTCCAACAGCTCATGCGTTCGAGTCATATGAAGATTCTCTTCGTCTGGTAGCAAGGGGGCTGAAAACCCCATTCTATCATAATCTTCATTTTCATGAATAGGTGTTGATGAAGATTAAACCCTTATCAATCACCAGCACCACCCTGCACCTGTGCGCGAAATGGTATATGGGTCATAAAATAAAAAACAATAAAAAAAAATATTATATATATATATCACTATAATATATATATACGAGTATAACTATACTCTATATTTATATATATACTATAATATATATATATATACTGATATATATATCTAATATATCAATATATCTAATATAATATATAATACACTATATAAACCATATATAGTTCTTAAAAATTATGTTTTTGAAATTGTAGCATCCACGTAACCTTGGAATAACGATTCGTGTCAAATTTGTCTATTCCGGACGTCATAGCACTTTAACAAGGTGATGAAAGTATCTGAAATGTGTCTTCAACATTTTCCCGGTTCTACGCCACGGATCGTCTCCACCACAACTCGACACTATAAGACACTTTTCTAAATAGCACTACAGTACACATTTGAATTTTTGAGCACCATGTTTTCAAGCACTTTTTTATAAAAATATCTAAACTATACATTAGTAAAACGAAGGGATACACAATAAAGCACCCAATTACTTAAAATATAGCGACACCCTGATACCAATGTTGAACAGACACTTGCCTCCAGCCAAGCTACCTGCAAGGCAAGGGGAAAAAAAATTGCCAGATACTATTTCTGAAAACTTGCAGGCAAATCTAACAGTATTCTAAGTTAATATTGTATACTATAATCATATATATATATATATATATTACATCATACTATACTATATACTAAATACATTTGGGGGTATAATATTTATATATACTATACCACATATATACGACCTATATATTACTATAATATATCCATACACGTCTACGTATTATATATATAATATACTATATTAGACCTACATTATATATATATACCTACGATAACTAATATATATATAATACTATATATTATATATATGTATATATATTACCTATACTATATACTATATAGTATACACAACATGGCACAACCCACTGCTATATATCTACGCCAAATCATAAATCGGTCTAAACTACTATACTACCACCCTATAATTCACTACAAATACACATATATGACAAGTTTTCTTCCAACAATATATTCCGCCCCTCCAGGATTTGCCGCGCCCTCCAGACATTTGCCGCCCTGGGCCCGGGCCCATGCTTTAAATACGGTTGATTCTAATGTATACTATACTATATATATATATTATATATATATAATATATTATACTATACTAATAATAATATATCATAATATTATAATATATATAACTATCACTATATATACTATATATACTACATATATATATAATAATAATTATAATACTAACAATAATATACCTATACTATAGTATACTACTATAGATACTACGTATATATATACTTCTTAATCTAAAACACCCCGAAAGTTTTATTTTTGCTTACTGCATATAATACACTACGATCAATATATATACTACATATATATATACTTATTATATATAATATCAATATATACCTCACCCTACTATACCTAATCAAAAAGGTTCCCTATACCTACGATACTTAAGGCACATCCTATAATAATATATATATATTATATTAAAACTATAACACACATACCTATAACTATATATATATATTACCTATATATACTATACTATATACTATCATATACTCAACATATAATTATACTATATATATATATAACTACTTATATATACTATATATTAATATATAACCATACTATATTATATACTAGCCTGATATTATACATATATTGTAAGCAATACTATATACTACATATATTATGTTATACTAATCAGATCCTTATATTATCTATATCATATACACTATATATATATATATAACCTATCATATATAACACTTACTTGAGTTATATTATCTATTTATAGATATTATATATATTATTGTATACTATTCTCTAATATCCAAATACAACCCCACAAACCCCGAACATACTTTTTTTTGCTCCGCTCGCATATCTCCCTTGCCTTACCTATACTTCACTACCTACTATACTATCACACTACTACGATATTATACTACATCATATATATATATATATTATACAATATACAAAGTATATATTTATATAATATATTATAATTTATACCTTCAAGTATGGAGATAAAGTGGAAAAACAAACAGAATATACTAACCTAGTTAGACAATATATAGCTAGAAAACTAATGGTACCTCATCTGAGTTGACTATCCCTTAAGAGTTCAAACTATAATCATATTTAATCATATAAATTACTACATATGGCCCATGTCTTGTACCTACACACAAAACCACCTACGACGCACAGCTCAATCCATAAAATAAATAAGACAGAGCTCAGCAATGCGTGGA
>JABUQX010091718.1:5000-27500 GCA_015478945.1 Trachelipus rathkii | reverse complement strand
AGTTGGAATTAACAGTTTTTGCAAAATGCCAGAAAGGATGTGAGGAGGATGAACCAGTAAGATTATTGCATTTTCTACGATGAAAAGAGTTTTTAGAGTCACGGAAAATAGATTTTGCACGACTCTGGAATTAAATATAAGTTTCGTGGGTTTCTGGAGTTTGAAGGCAACGATAATTCCTGAAAGCAGTGTCCATGTGATGAATAGCACGAGAACAAGCAAAGTTAAACAAAGTTTTGTTAGGTTTAGTTTAAAGGAAAGAATATGGAATGTACGCCTCCATGCCAGAAAAAAATCATCTCAGTAATGCTCTCAGCATATTCAGAGGGATCTCTCCCATGGAAGCAGTAGTTTTTCCATGGGAAATCAAGGAGGTCACAGCGGAAGACTTGAAGAGATAGAAGTGGATACATAGATAAGATGGTTATCGGAGGAATTCAGAGGAGGAAGAAGTTCACACGGAATAAGGAGAAAGATTAGAGGTTAGGAAAGATCTAGAGTATTTGGTTCATTCCCAAAACGATCATGGATATGGGAAGGGAGCAGCACCACCTTCTCGAGGTCATTCTGGATAAAAAAGTGGTGGTTAAGATCACCAGCTGTATCTTGAGAATTAGAGGAAAGCCATTGACGGTGGTGAACGTTAAAATCACCAAGAATAATGATTTCGGAGAAAGATGAAGAAGAGAGAACGTGTTCTAATTTGAATTTTAAGTACTCGAAGGATTTAGGATAGTCAAATGAGTTAGGAGGCAGTTATGCAGAACGGATGAATTTAGTAGAAGATTAACAGGATAGCCTCAGCCATAAGGTAGAAAATTCTGAAGACTCCAAATCAGAGACACGAGAACAACATCATCGCGCACATAGGCACAACAACCACCAGTGGCTGAAAATTAAGAATATAGACAGTAAGAGTCAACAGAAAGGGTTTGCTGTCAGAACTCTTAAACACCTGAGTTTCGGTTAAGAATAAGAGATTAAGTTTAGGGAAAGAGAGGTGATGTTCAACAAAGTGGAGATTAGATTTAAAACCGCGAAGGTTCCAGGAATTTATGAAAAAAGAAGACCGTGTGCATCAGAACAGCCCTGCAATTCTATGACGTCACCAACCCCACCGCCGGAGGCTGTCAACTCCCAAATGGTTATAGGGGAGGGGTGTATGAAGGGCTATATTTGAAAGTCGCCCATCTTGGCTTAAAAAGATAGCCCCCTTCATCCACCACTACCCCGCATCACTTGAGACATGACAACCTCCTGTGATGAGGTTGGTGCCGGCACAGAATATCCGGCCTGTTCTGATGCACGTTTTTCCTTCATTAATTTCTGCAACCTTTGTGGCCTTTTCCCTAATTTTCCACTTTATTGAACACTAACTCTCTATTTATAGACCTCTCATTATTTGTTCTTAACCAAATCAAAGGTGCCTGAGTGCTCTGACAGCAAACCCTACTCTGTTCCCTCCAATTGTCTATACCCTCAATTTTAGGCCAAAGGAGGATGTTGCGCACATGTTCGCAACGATGTAATCTGTTCTCGTTTTCTATGGCTTAGTCCTCATGTCAATCTACAAATAAATTTATTTGTCCTGTCTATTTATCATCTAACTCTACTGACTATTCCCTTTGACTATCTATACTTCAAGTTAGAACACATTCTATCTTCTCCTTTTTCAAAAGTTATCATTTTGGGTGATTTCAATGTTCACCACCTTCAATGCCTTTCATCTGGTTCTCAAGGTGCAGCTAGTGAATTTGCCTACCATCTCTCTATTCAGAGTGACTTTGAATAGTTTTCGCAGCAACTCGTAACCCTGATCACTATGGAGATGAACTCAACATTCTAGACCTTTTCTTAACTTTCAAGTTTGCAACTTCGAACTCCTGTCGCTCCATTAATATCTCGCTAAATACTCTCACCTCGCTCTGCGGCAGTTTCTCCGATCAACCTTAAATACTATCTTCTAATCATCTTCAGAGTCTTCCTTCGGCAGGGGGATAAAACCGCATACAGCGAGAAACGTTTTTGGCACTTTGAGTGCTGGCCGAAACCTGGTCGGACTGCGGTCGTATTTCTTTGATTACCCATTCAATGGCCACTGCTTTCGTGGGAGGGATCCTATGAATATGCAGAAGGCATAACTGAGGTGATTCTCTCTGGCATGGAGGAGTATATTCCATATTCTTTTCCTTTAGCTAAAACTTAGCAAACCTTGGCGGTCTTACGTAAGTCACTGCTCTTGGTCTTATCTGTATCTCTCTTCACGTACATTCATGAAGACGCGCTGCACTCTCGCTAACAACTTTACCGTACGTTCTTGTGTCAAAAAATATATCGACTAGAAACTCATGGTTATTTAGGCTGATTTCGACTCCCAGTAAATCTCCACTACCACCAATGCAGTTAAACATCATAGTGGACGACCAATAAAGCGATAGCGCATTCTGCCTTCGCGCGGCTCGAGCGTAGAAAAAAGCGAACTCAGTTCTTTTTCGTATTCCTCTTCCCCCTTCACACCCTTGCTGACATTGGTTGCAAAAAAAATGTCCGAGCGGCGAACTTTTTTTCTTCCTCCTTTGCCATCCGTGCCGCTCCACTTGTATTCCCTCTTTCCCTCCGCTTGCTCTTCCTCTTTCACTCACCTGATCTTCCGATGGCACAACTACCCACCTACTTTCTCAAAAGCTAAACTTTCGCTCAAACTTTGGCCTTCTACACTCCACGTATTTTTAGCATTCAGGGACGGCTATTGCTTCTCTCCACCCTCGAGATGCATTTACGTTTTGAATCGTAAGTTCTTCTAAAAAGAATGTTATTTCGCTCTGGTCTCAGCTTAACCACTATTTTAAGCGCTATGTCCTGACGTATCTTCTCATTTAGTCCTTTGAAAAACTGTGCTCTGAGCTTGCTCCCTCCTGGTAAAACAGTCTCATCATCTATCCATGTGTCCAACTCCCGAAGCCACTCACGTTCCTCATTCGGACTAACGACCGCCTGTGCGACCATCTCCCACTTACGCTACCAATTCGTCAGTCCAGACCTAAATGCGTCACCGCTTGTCAGATCACTCACCTCAGCAACCTGACTTCTCTCACCATCTATACGTATATATCATCCCTAGTATATCTTTCGGGTATCTACTAATTCTTATCTAAACCACTCAATCGTTCGTCCATATCTCCTTCTAACGTATTTCTTCCGACGCATCCTGATCCAAACGAATCCAGAACACAGGATATAGCTATTCGTACGCATGACATACAAACAACCTCTCAGCTCCTATCTCTAAGCTACACGACTCTCGTTCCTAGAACCACTCACACGCACGTCACGCGCCTTCGGTAATGAGAATCGCTTGCTTCTCGGAGACTCCCTCTGTTTTCTCTCTCTCGTCTCACAACTGTGCGTCTCCTCCATGCGTGTCTCTCCGCGGAGCTCTTCGGAGTACGAACGCATCTCTTGTTGTCGAGCTGACGCCTAGCTCGAACAACATTCTGCACGACGTCAGACTTCTCGACCTCGAAGCGTCCTGCGAACTACAAACAGTACTTTTAAAGACGTCGCATATAACCTCCCCACCTTCTACCACTTTACTAGCGTCTCAGCTCTTTCAAAAGCCTCCTACCGCTACGTCATTCTAACATCGCCTTCCACTTGTCCTTCGTTTCGTCTCTGAAGCCAGCGCTGTTTATTACGATCGCAAGAAAGTTCATCATCCCTCTTAAACCTATAATAGCACATATAGCGTGGTCTGATTCCTCAAGCGTCCTATTATCCTATCCAAACATTTTTTTTACTTTTCATTAACGAACTATTCGTCTCATCAACTTCTCCTATCCTAATCCACCTTCAGTCATGAACATATAACATCATCCAACCCCTCATTCAGCTTATTCTCTTCTGAATGAGAGAGTATCCTTATCTCTCACTCTTCTCAATTTCTACACCTTTCTCTGGAGCGCATCGACTCGATCTACAATCACGATTCTAGATCACTACTTGATCCGATCTACGCGGTTAGCCTCTCCCAAAATGCATCTCTTCGCATCACCAGCATAACAGACATAATGGCATCACGACTTCTTCCGACTCTAGATCATCCTCTACGACTACACAACAAGTCGCATCCACCACAATCTCTCTCTCTCTCTTCTCCTCCCTCTCTCTGCTCTGACTCTCCTACTACCCCCTACGTCTTCCATCTCTCCTCTCTTCGCTACTCTCGCACAATCACACACCGAACGTCCAGACACATTAAATCATGCATCCCTCTTATAACCACTCCTTTCTTTCCTATTTCTTTCTATCGCATCTCTAATCTTTTCTATGCATCAACACTAGCACTCACCATTCACACTTCTCTTCATTCTTCACATAATACACTTTCCTGCACAGCTACTCCATTCGGGGTCGTCCTCTCGAGGCGTGGCCTCCTACTGTGATCCAACTCACTCTGACTCACGCCACGCACCTACATGCTCTACGGCTTGCGCTATTCATAGGTATCCATACTCTCTCGCTTATCCGTCTCTTAGTCACGTGGCGCGAGAGTAACTTGATGCACATAAAATAAGTATGTTCGTCCCCGCAGCTATCCACAACTTCCGTCCCTCGCATACGTAGTCGAGAGTCCTCTTAGCCACCTTCACTTTCGATCATTGTCAGTTCTCTCCACTGTACCATCATCACCAAGAACACAATTGTATCTCTCACAAGAGATCTCTGTTGACGGTCTTACCGTCATAATCATCAAAGTCTACTATCCTGAACACGTACGCTATACTCAAGCGTGTGACACTGACATCATACCGAGATGCATCTAACGATACCTACAGAGACGATCGGGAGAAGCACATGAAGCGACTGGAGCGAGGCAGACGACCACCTATCACACTACGATCGAGCGACGAGCAAGCGCCGAACTCAACGACACCACACGCGCACAATGCTCTAACACACACGGAGAGGAGCGGAGGGCAGGGCTCGCGCTAGCAGAGGACGGCGACGGGCTGACAGCAGCACTGGACAAGGCAGCATTGCGCGAACGACGGACCTTCCGCTGTTACTATCGCACCTACCTCCGGACGAGCCATCCGACAGATGGCAATCTACACACACTGACATCCTCCACACAGTTCGGCACACCTTTACCTCTTCCAACCCCACGAGCACTCCTAGAGCTCCGCCCTATTGCCCTAATCTCGCGTATTCAGACCTGTACGCGGTCAGCGCTACATCTTTAATATTCATACTTCTCCTATCTATCGGCTATCAAGCTACACTAATAGACGTAACATTTAATATAACTATTCACTTAATTTCAGTTATCAATAAATACCAGAGTACCCAACTCTAGTACCATATACTCGTATTATCATATTCGCTCGATCACTTAGTACTACGAGATATCAGCGTGTCACTCTATCAAAGCATCATATAGATATTCAGCTTCATGACGAACGGCGACACAGAACTACAGACCGGCTTTGGAGCCCTCACGAGAAAAACTTCTACACTACTGACGGTAGTAACGAATGACCTATGAACCGACGACTTAAATATTCACGATCTTCAGTAAGTACACATTATGTAGTCTTCTAACTTATGTATACGGCGATAACTAGCATAATTCGTACTGCGACTACCGAATTGAATCTTAGACTACCTATATGCGTAGAAGTCTGTGATCCACCGTCATTCCCTTGAATCTTATCATACATATCAACTATGCCTTTGAACGTCTTCCGCGACCACTCAGTCTCAACGTCACACTCCATCAGATTCTCATCGGCCGAAACTGCGTCCATGCAAGGCCTCATACGGAACGCCTTGGCACTCAACCTTCGCCACACAACATAGCTGCCTGCTCCTATCTCACCCCCAATGATACCAGGGTAGCGGCAACGCTTCTCTCGGGTACTCTCCTGGCTGCCGGTCACATACGACAGTAACATCACTGCTCGGACGGACTGCTATTACATAATAACACTATATATTCATCTCATCGATTCTACTCAGAGCGTACGCGCATCTACCCAGTCACGCATGATCCCTCACATCACTGTACAAGCCCCCACTTACACAATCTACACTAACTACCAATCCACGACATTCACAACTAACCTCAGCATTACATAGTTATACTGATAACTACAGCATTATCACAACCTTACTCTCGGCTAGCGCATAACGCAATCGCTCGCCTCTGATGCCTCCATCACTACACGACCGCATACGGCCTCGTATGGACATGACTCGCAAATCTCTAAGCACAACGGCCAACCGGGCATCTGTTCAGTAGCAATTCGTCCTGACTCCGGCCATATTCGTTCGCTTCACAGTCAGACCTTGTGCACATCAAACGGACTAACGTTACTACATGAATCATGCTACGGCATTGATCAGTACGTCCGAGACACACCGTCTCGCGTCGAACTCGTACGTAGTTCGCTGAGCACAGCGGCCTGAAGCTACATATCTCGAGCACTATATTATAGCTACTACAGCCGTCGCTCAATCGAATCTCGGCTGCTAGTGCCAGACTCAATCATACATATGCGACTGATCATTTAGCCTATATACTAACCGGCGCAGTTCAACTCGGTATGAGTAGTATATGTACCTACCTAACGAATTTATATATAATAATCCGCTAAATTATATAATACTAATATAGGCAGGAAGTGTATATTACGCGCTTACTGGCACGATACACAGTCAGACTCCCCTAAATATTCATGTAGCTGATCTACCACTATATATTCACACTAACTACATCTATCCTTCGCGTCTTATACAAATGACTCATGTGAATACTGCGCCGGATCTAAAGTCTCTCACTGAAGATAAATATACACCATCACCCCTACCGGACGCTCACTACACCATATTATTTCCATCAAACATTAACCTTCGACTACCTACTACATATCATCTCACACCAGTTAATACGGTGATACATCCGACCGCATGCGACCGCTGTCAGTCCTATACCAGGTACGTATAAAATACCTCTCCATACTCAGTCATGCCAAGGCAACAGTAACACTGGACTATAACGCTTATGTTCTAACCAACAATCCCCACTTATCTCGTTAAAGTTACAAAATACTGGGTATGTATTGATCGCATTTCGTAAGACAATTAACCGTAATGAACATCGACTACTCATACGCTTAAGCCTCTACGTGATCTAGCTATCAAGTTCACATATTAACGCGATCCGCCATCCTACGAAATCCATTAATCCCCCATAGCAAGCTGCTTACACGCATCTGCACGCACAAACTTCCACACTACTCATCAATAGATATATCACTAATATCAAACTATTTAGCCCTACTACAGCCCGATGCGGTGCTGCATACAAAGTAGTCTTAAATCCTATATAAAATACTATACATATAAGACTCTACCATCATAGCTACTCACCTACTGTACCTACGGCATAAAATGCAATAATCTAACAGCGTCAAGATTTAATTTAATTATAATAGCTTTTTCTTTTTATCTTTCTTGCTTATTTGTACCACTTAACAGATGATACACATGCACCATCAATCTGGCGTTACTGCTATATGCACATTTTCTTGTCTCACTATATCTCTATATCTTTGACATAGGTATATACTACGCCTCTCTTACTATTTGATCATCTGCATTAATGCTGGTTTCATGTCGATACCTGCGCTCATCACTTCTAGCAATTATCGACTCCTCTCATATTTCGCCTCTTTTGCCCGTCTCTTCATACTCTCCATCTTTCAACTATCCACGTCTGTATAATTCGCTGCACACTCCTTTCGCTACACTCTATTCTTCTTTTTGCCTCCTCTTATCTATATCTACTATTCATTCCGGAATTTGGACAGACGTTTCATTAAGCTATACATCACTTCTCACTATTCTCGAGAATCATTCTTCTCTTGCACTTGCTCACTTGTTACCGACTACTTTCATTATCAAGCACTTTCAAGTAAGTGCGTACAATGATCATGCTAATGATTACCGCCATCACCGGAACACCCAGTCAAAATGGCATATATAAAGAAATAACTTGAACTACTCCTGTCATCATGACGATGTGTTATCCTCTGCCACGATCTAAACCGCTGTTATGCATCATCTAACCATCACTCGTCCGCTACTCAATATCACATTACCTTCTTTATTTGTCACTCGTAAAACAACACTCGCAATACGGTATACTTCGCTACAAGCAACGACCGATCCTAGAGAAGAAGCCCTTGCCACCGACAAACCTGTAACCTTTTCTTCCCTATTCTTCTAATAATTAGAGGAAACATTGAGCTACATGAGGTAGTTTCAACGTTGGGAAACTTCATTACTTCTATCCACTCAATGCCACTTCCACAAAATTTAAAGATCGTATCTTTTTCAGCTCCGCCTATAGTTCGTATACGGATGTCAGTCTCCTGACTGCGAGCTACCAACAAATGGGCGGAGAAAACATCTAAGAGGTGACAAAATCAACATCACAGCACTTTCTCTCCTATCCAAAAATCACGACGCGACAGCTAGCGAAACATATGATTATTCATCCGAGACACTTTTAACCCACACTAACTGACTCCTATCTTCGACCTCTGAAATTGACACGATCTATTCTTGCTATAAACTTATCTCTCATCTCTCATGATTCCATTATTGATCTATCTACCGCTAGCAAAATCTATCTTCTCATTACATCTACTGCTCAGTCTTCGAGTTATTAACCAATCTCCTTCTGGTCGCGCAACCTTCTCATAGTTCCACCAAACCAACCCCTTCTAATTCTTGTCTCTTTCTTTACTGCACAAAATTGTCTATAATAAATCTTTTTGCAGTTTTCCCCAAGTTTATGTTTTCTGACGGATTCACATTTTGCATCTAACACGTCGGTCACTGACCTGACGATGTTTCTAGTCCTATTCCTCCATCTCTTGATGGCGGACTCGCTGACCACTGGTCTTCCATCACAACAGAACTTTCAACCATCAAATCACCTAGTGTCATATAATATATATATAATTAATACAGAGCTATATTAAGCTGAACTACTATCGTACTACGCTCACTAATCATCTCACACCACAGCATTCCTTCAACCTAAAATCACTTCACTACTGATATCATCTCACATATCTATATAGTCATACTACCATCATATTACCTACATACTACGTGTGCAATGAAAAATCTAATACACGACTCTGCTCCTCCCTCCTCAATATCTCCTTCATACATGTTATATCCTCAGCCTACGTCCTACTCTCTTATCACCTACGGATATATTATAATACATCTTACTGCATATATTGATGCTATATTCTATGAAGCCCTAATCCAACCGCCTTGTAGTTTACCTGGACGCCACGCATACAAAACTGGAAAGTAACTTAAATTTTACGCCGATTACTTCTCACAACTTGTCATGTCATCTCAGATCGTATCGCCTTCCAACAATCTGACGATGAGTATTCTGTCGTATACACCTATCATGGTCATTAAATAGAACTAGGACTCATTCACTTCGCGACATAAAAGCTTCTTCCAGCAGCTCACCACCAAACGCATATAAATATTTACATACTCTACGTGACGTCGAACAAGTAACATGCGAAGAGGAGATCTCGCACTCTCTCAATACGTACAATCTGGTCTTCCTAGCCGTCTTCAGCCAGCATCTTCGTTTTCTTACCGATATATGATTTCAGCATCCTCTTTATTGTGCACAACACTATTTATCACCCTGCCAGCCAGCACCCATATTAAGTGCTATCCGTACTGAATATATGCATAGTTGACAGGTCCACAACATTACTACTAGTCTACCTGGCTAAAAGTACACCGTTATCATGTATATATCCTAAAAACTAGGTCAATACTCCTAAGTACGAGCCTTCTATTCCACGTCATACGACTACGAGTCTGACATACCATCTATCATATATATCCTACATCTAACTATATTCTAGTATAAATAGTTATACCCGCATTTAATATACCGCGTATCAATAACTATGACACGAGATCTCAATAGCTTTAAACGCTATCGGGGTATCTACTGACGTTAACTCCTCTATCTATACTCGAATATTCCCCTACGTACCTGACGCTAAGCCCTCATAATACCATTAAGACGAAACCAGATGCTACTGTATCCTTTTATCACGACTACTATACAAACCATACTACCCTGACTCAATCATAAGGTATATATAATCCCCACCTCACCTATACTATCGTATCCTTAGCGCGACATCTCATTCACGCGCCGCGTCGTACGTTGACCTGAGATTAGATACTATATATATATATACTAATATATATATATAATCACTATACGACTCATAGATCGTCACTACTGATATGTCGGGTAGCATTTGCATCTACCCGGCGCTATGCTATACGTTACTCAGAATCGCATAAACGCGAATCTATTCATACAATCCACATATACCTACTTTACAGATCGCACCTGCGTCTCGACGCGCGCTGAGTACTTCCCGCTATGCCTTCTGCACTATTTTCAACAACTCTACAGCTAGCATCTCAAACCCAAGACTTCGACAGTCCACATCCCTGGCCTCGCCATATCACCCGTACATTATCTACCAATCTACACAATCTAGTCCGTACATCTACTAACGAACTTCCACAACTTTATACCTTCCGAATCACCATACTCGTATCAATTATATATATATACCTATATATATATACTCATCTCTAGTATACGTAATACGGCTATCACCAATATACATCAACCTAACGACCTATCTATCCTAACTACTCACTCATATTTACTACTCCTCCCTTATCTATACTGCTCATAAATGGCGACTGCCATAACATATCTCAACCTCACTCACCGTCTCTCTTAGAACTATGAAAAGTTAACTATCTGTGCGATCTTATTAGTTAAAAATTCAGTATCATACAGAGCATGTAATTTATTTTTCACTTTCTGAAATTTTTTAACCTACATCCGCGTCCTCTTTACCGTCCATTAATCATCCAGCGTTGCAGCTACACTATCTACCATCTCCCAGTCATATTATGGTATATATAATTATAATATAATATTATATATATACTAACATATATACATATTAAAATATATATATAAGTATAATAATTCATCATATCATCAATGTATACTCATACTACGTCCTTCAGCCTGACCTGAATCTATATATGTAATATAATGACTATATATATATACTAGTACTACTCTAACTATTGCTACTAGACTATATATATATATATTATATATTCTTCTTCTAGTTCTTTGGTCAGTCGCCGCTTCATCTATATCTCTCGCAAGAAGGGGCACGTAACGGGGCCGTGGAGTCGCCCAGCATCGGCGTGTCAGAAAAGCAGTATGTCGAAGCAATTTCAGGTAATAACCTGATTGCCAGATTGCAATATATGCCGGCTCCCTATCTAACTTAGTGAAACCTATCTCATCGCACGTCACGAAGCCGTGATCCACCCAAAAGCTTCATGGAGACGAGCGATGGCACACCCTTCACTCACTGGGGTCAGTCTACGCATAGCTTTCACTCAAATCCTTCATAACGATCGTTCTCAACAGATCCATCCTTCGGGCCCAAGCGTGGCACACCATACCCCCTCACAATTTCCCGCCAATTCACTCCTGTATACACCTTTCTTCTCCGCCTCTACCCAAACTCACATTTCTGTCCTTCAAACATTCGTTTACTGACTCAAATCCACTTTTTCTTCGGTCCTCCCAGTCGGTCGGTTCCCAACACACTCGCCCACTCTATACATCCGCGATTAAACAACCGACTATCATCCATACCTTCCATATGACCAAACCATCTCAACATACTTTTCATTTATTCTCTCATTACCCCTTTCTTTTTTTAGCTCTGTTTTTTCCCCGAGCCACTTCGCGATCCTACACGGCGATTCGACTGATCATCTCCCCACATGCTATCGCCGACAAAACAGTAACACACATCACCGCTGTCGCGTACATCAGACCGTCTTTTCATACTCCCCAAACTACTCTTAACACGTCCTTGGCATACCCAACACATAGCTCGCCGATCTCTCCTGGCCTCTGCGGCGACACGTCTTTCCTGCGCTCCGTCCTAGATCACTTCTGCTCTCCCACACGCTCGTCTGCTCTACTATTCGCGATTTAGATCGACGTGAAAACCAATCGTCCCGCTTCTCAGCCGAGCCCGCTCCGCATCCATCAGATATATCTTCTCACGTCTGGATAAAATCTATCTGTGGGCCCCCTAATCTGAAGACTCACGTCTGCACCTACCCCCTATCTT
The DNA here is from genome assembly GCA_015478945.1 of Trachelipus rathkii. NCBI lineage: Eukaryota > Metazoa > Arthropoda > Malacostraca > Isopoda > Trachelipodidae > Trachelipus > Trachelipus rathkii. The sequence continues at coordinate 15,183 of JABUQX010091718.1, read as the reverse complement.
CTCCGCTACATCTGGACTACCGTCAATCACGCACCTAAACCCACTTGGTACAACTTCGTTCGCATAAGTCTGGCAATCCGACACGCCGGCCGCTCAGCCTCCTGATAACACACAACCCAATACCCACAGCATCGATACCAAATGAACCTCTCACGACGACCACACCGCACGACACTAAATCCCACATCTCTAATCGTCAGCATAAAAGGACTATGCACATAGGCACTGCGGTACCAGCTACGCAGCATTGGTACGCACAGCCCTCCGGCCATATATCCCACTCGACACACATCCGAATTCATCTGTCACAATACTCAACATAAGCTCTACCCTCTGAGACCTCGCTCCGACACCAGTGATACCTAAATCACCCTGTGATCCTTTCCACACCACAATACTCTCTTAATAAGTTCATCCTCATTTATCAATTCTTCTCACCACCTAGCACACCCCTAAGATGTCCATCTGAACACATCATTGAACTTTAGATCTATACGTCTCTTATTCCAGACCATAGTTCTCACTACCTATACAATAAACATAGCAGTAAAACCAATCACCCTCATTCGTAAGACACCTACGCTCACACTCAAGGAGCTCTTAGTCTCCCTGTCTACATCACCAAAGATTAATAAAGCACCAGCCACCATTCCTGCCATTCACAACTTCCTACTACACTCTGCATCGTCCGTTCCCTCCATCCAACATATTACCCTAAAAATATTTAAAAACTCAACACTGTTCAGCTGCTTTCACCATCTAACATTAACTTCACACTGAGAGTGTCCATCACTCACAACTATTAACCTTACTCTTATCCACGTGTACTTTCAAGCCCCTCCTTTTACACACCTGCCAAATCCTCTACCAATCCTCTCAAACCTCTTCAGATCGCCACACAGAACAAATCATCCGCAATATAATAGTAGGGCCACCCTCCACTCTCATCTCCATTCTCAACCATTCTAACACCATTTCTGCCATCCCCACCTCGAATCTTTCATAACCGCCACTCCACTTATACAAATAAGACATAACCCACGACGCGAACCATGCTACATCTACACCACTCACCTGTCTTACTCCGCTATGTAATCCACTAACACAAACAGCCAACACTCACCATTGACGCGACGAGATCTATTAACACTTCTACAATACGCTCTATCCACTCACATCAGTCCTATCTATCACATTACTGCTTTTGATTCCATTCACAATCAGTTCCCCTGACACCACACAACCTAACTTCATATCGACCTCAACATGACTCTCCACTCAACGCCTACACCATCGAGCTTAAACCTCTGATCATTATCAATCATGCGCTATTGCACGAAATGCTCAATAAACAAACACCACAGTACACACCACACATTCTATTCTACGTTCTCACGCACCTCATCGTCTTCAACTCCACATGTTCTGCGTCCTATCTCACATCGCTGTAAAATCCTTCGACGATCCACACATCCTCTACCATCCACCGCTAAATGCCGCACACAGCCACATTGGCATCGCTCACCAATCCGCTCCTCAGTCCCGACCTCCGGGCCGCACCTGTTTCTCTGCGACGACTACAACAATACCACCAGCACGGTATACACATTCCCAATCTCACGACAAATCACCTGCAACTGTACAATCTCTAATTCTATAATTTCATACCACTATCCCTTTATCATAACCCGATGCCTTACCTCTTACATTACAGTGTCTCTACCTATTCACACCACGCTCCTCCCTCTCACTTCCCTTGGAACATCTATCACCCTCTATGAAACGCTTATTAATACACAACGAACTCACAACTCCATCAGATCAGCCATCGCGCCGTCCGTCCCTCTGCATCTCATTATCACCATCTCACATTTTTCATACTATACCTGCAGATTACTATTCGCTTCAACTTTTTTCACATCACCCATTACACCCTCCCCGTCACTAGACTAATAAGCGCTCACTCCCCAAGAACTCCTTCATACTCCTTAATTCATGCACCATCCCTCCAAGCCCAACACACATATCTACTCACTCTACCTCTCATCACGTCTGTCAATAAATCTGATCCAGCACGGATAACATTTTCAGCATCTCTCTGTCTCCGACACTCCTCTCGACAGCCCACTTTCCATCAGTTAAACAGAAAACACGCATTTCCTCACATCATTATTCCTAAGCCAGATCCCGCTTATTTCTCCGCAGATACTTAGACCTTTTTTCGCGCTTCCTGTCCAGAAACGACGCAGTTCCTGATCCCATCGTATGAGCTACCCGATGATTCCATCTCTCCCTTCCACCAAAGACTGTTATTTACCTCTTTTTTCTCCTACAGTAACTACACACCCTTTAGGTCCTTCCTTTTCTCCTCCTTAGATATAATTCCAAGTCATTTCTTGTAGTTCTCTCAGCTTCATGTATTTCTAGACATTCAAACCACGGCTCTTTTCTTTCACCCTTTAACTGCGTTCATACCTCTTCGATATCCCACCCATTCCACCTAGTAACCGATTCTACCTCCTACTATTTAGCACTCCCACTACTACTTCCTTTGCACATCTCACCTAACAATTCGCTTTCCTTCACTGGTTTCCCCCAGACTTTGCTCTCCCAACAAGCATTCACAGCTGTTCACATTCTCGAGACCGCTTTTACAATAGCCGACGGCCTCTGGACATACTTATCCTTATTATCCTTGCACACTTAACTTCGCATCACTCTCAATCTCTACCTATCCTTCCTCTCGTATCACCTTTCGCTCTCCATCCCAATCCCCCACTCACATACTTAACTTTCTTCTACCCATATGCGTAACGAACATATATATCCGTATATAATTCCCATCCTAAACCCTAAACTGACTTTACATCACCAATCACATTACTCGTCAACATCTCCTGCCTCACGACACTAAATCAACGATCATATCTTTTCACTCGAGCTATCGCATCCTCTACTCCACACAGTAACTTAGACGGATACAATACTATATGCGAAACTCTTGTGGTTTAACATGAAAAAGACCCAATTACTTACACACATAACCTCTCTCCTCACAGAACAGAAATCAATCACCTCCTTACCATTCTCATTTTCTCTCCCGCCACCACAAAACTACCCTGTCTGTTATACTATCCTTTTATCGATCCACCTATCCAACCATTCAGGCCCCCAAAACTATCAATCTGAAGCTCCTACCTGCCACCCCTATCCAGAACATCATTCAGATCTATTCCAAAAAATTCGTATCCTCTCTCAGATCCGTTTCCTCACGATGGCACCAGTGAGGTCACACAGCCACACATTTACCTACCTTCTTCTAGAACCTAAGAATTCTTAACCATTAGAATTCTATGACCACACCAGTACTGCCAAACGTTCTACATTAGCGTTGTACCAACAGTTCCACTCATCAAAATTGGCCAGACGCCGTCGTCTGTCCTTCTCTCATCTCATTTCACAACACCTACTATGCACACACCACATCTGTCTCAATCACCTCTATTCCACAAAACGCTCAATTCTACACTCGAATCACTTTCCGTCTTATCTTCTTTCATCAGTCTCCAGCGACTGACAATGAATAGATCAAACTATGCGCAGCCTATTCCATAAAATATCATATCCACTTCCGTCTCCATCTCTCGCTTCCATCTCCTTACACATCTTATTCATGTTCCTCTCATCGCAACTTCCATGTACTCAATACGATTGCATCATAATATATATATATACTATAGTATATATATATACTATAATATATATATATATATATATAATATATATATATAATATATATATTATATATATATTATATATATATATATATATATATATATATAAATATATATATATAATATATGTAATATATATATATATATATATATATAAATATATATTAATATATATATATATATACTATAAATATATATATATATATATATATATATATACTATATATAATATATAATATATATATATTATATATGATAAATACGTATAATATATAATAAACTCCTACACTCGGGCTCAGACCTGGCACACCTTAGCACGAGTCTATCATCTATAGAAACGATCGAGCTTCAAACAAATTCATAAAGTGCTCTTATTTTTTTTTGCGAAACTTCGCAGTCATATGAAAAGTAACTATAACATAACACCGTATAAAAGATTCACTGTAATATTTTAAACAAAAAGTGTAAAAAAGATCATTGCACTTGAATAATCCTATTTATATCCAATCAATTTATCTAAACGGCTTGAAGAGCTCCGACGCTCTCAACTACAAATAGCGCCTACAGCGCGCAACAAATTTTTTTAGACGCATCGACTCAGCCGACTATTTATTTTTTACAATGGTGTCAATTGCGTTCCACTCCTCATATGAATTCCGAGCTCACTAAGAAGCAGCAACATAATACTTTGCTTTTAAAAAAACACTCATTCAACTCAAAGTCTTAAACATACAGAACGCTACTCTCCATATCTCTCGGTAGTACTCCCTAATACGACACTTCCGACTCATCACTTAAGAACATCAATCATTGAAGTATTCTATCAATATCGACAGAATCCGAAACTCTGTCGTAAACTCAGCATATCGACTCATACCAATCACAGCTCACAGCCATCGCAGCAGCACACAATCCACAACATCACAGGGAGCAGACTCATGCAGCAACTCGGGCCACCCGAATAAAACCCTCAGTGTCGAATCAACGCTACAACCACCAGTCATATATACATATACTCCAGACATCACACTCTTCTCACATAGCTCCACACGTCTAAACATCTGCACAACACATCGACCACATACTCGCGCATATCCACGCGCACCAATTAGATATCATCCGCCACTGCACTCACGTCCATACTGACATGATCCGAAACATATCACTAATATCGCGGACAATATCCCAACACATCGTACTATCCCTAGCGCACTCAGACACACACGAAACGCGCAGATCCCTACCTGCGCTCTAGATCACATCTCTAGCATACCGACTCACCTGAATCTCGCCAACAGATTTAACACACGACCTCACGAAATCCAACCCTTCCACAGTCATCTACTAATCCTAAATAATGCAACTACTCATACTCATATCATTACCAATCATATACTTACATAACCCTAATCATACCCAGTCATCTCCAAAACTGACACCATAACCCTTATACTACCCTTCATATTAAGTACATATATATATAACGAGTACCTCCATCAGATATACTGCTACTCAGCACATGCCGAGTCCCCCCTTACCATCCATGACATATAACGATACTATCTTGCGCTCTCCGTCATCAATTCAAATCCTTCGATCCACACTCTCACAGCCTAGCAGTCACAGTCGCAGTCCTTTAATATCTCAGTACATACATCTGCTATCCTCATTAGACTACTAACTCCAATCGGCCTTATACCATAATATATATAACTAGAATATATAAGAGAGCTGCAGAGAAAGGAGAGCGAACACGATGAGAGGATATAGACCTCAAGAGAGAAGCCCGTCACATCGCAGTAGAAGTAGCTGGACTCGCCGCATATCACTCATTACTAAGGCTATTAATAATAGTACATATATACAATATATAGTATATATATAACTTATAATATATACATATCATAACTATAATATATTCTATACTATAATATATACTTACTATACTCATCTCACTTCAAATAGCCTACGGTATAAGTTATATATTAACCGCGCATCTATACTTATTAATACCTCCCCGATAACCTTCATATATATTAACTTTACACCTCGCAATGTTTCTTTAATTTTTCAATTAAGCGGTATATATATAGTTGCCATTTGGACACACGAAGCCTGAAGTTACAATATTTTTCGTTTAAGTGTAAAACTTAGGCAAATTAAATCCCTATATCTATATATATATAAATTATTATATATATTATATACTATACTTATATATATATATATTATATACTATATATTATATCAATATAATATATATATATAATATATTATATATATATATATATTAAATATATATATAATAAATATATATACTATATACTATATATATATAGGCTCCTATGTTTTACGACTCCGTCAGTTTTAATTTTTTTTTTTGTTTTTTTTTTAAATGATTGCTACTAGAGTCAGAAGACAATGAATTCCAGTGGTAACGGACATGATTCAAAAAGTTCGAAGCTATTTTTAAATAATTTTTAAAAAAAATCACATTTTGTTAAATATTGTTTTATTTTTTAAAAATGAAAATATCTCGAAAAGTACGACACTAACAGAAAAACCAAGTACATATTTGCGATCAGCGTAAAAAGGCTATTACACAGAGTAAAAAAACAAACAAACTTTTTTTCATAAATTAAATATCTCTCATAAAGTACGACACTTACAGAAAAAATTACATTATATATTTGGAATCAGCGAAATTGTTATTATAAAAATGTAAAAAAAAATACTAAAAACCAAACGCAAAAAAAAAAAAAAAAAAATAATAGGGGGCTCGAGCCCGACGGGGGACAGAGGGGACGTTTTCCATTACCCGTGTAGGGAGGGCGGAGGAACCCCCACGACACCCAAATACCAAAGAGCGGGGTTTCCGGAGACCCTCCCCGGAGGGGGGGAAACTAGTCCTACCTGTAGTTTCCCCGGTAAGGCGAAGACCCCGACTCTCCAATCTTTGCGGTTTACCCTTTGGGTATTCCCTTTAGTCTAACAAAAAATATAAAAAAAAAATAAAACAATTAAAACTGACGGAGTTGTCTACCAAACGTAAAAGGTCCATACCTCATATTTTTGGAATCATTGGCCGTTCACCACTTAAATTGCTTATTGAGGGATCAAACTATACTAGAAATCATATTAAAAAAAAACAAAAAAAAAATTCAAAAACTGACGCGAGGTGAGAGACAAAATCTTTATGTATAATATATATATTATATACTTATATAAAAAATAAAATACTAGTATACTATATATATATATACATATATATATATATATATAAATAACGATATAGAATATATATAATTTACATATATAATTATATATATATATATATTTCTACTTCTAGTCGAACCCATCATTTTCATGTATATCATTATAGTATAATTATCATATATTATATAGATATATATAGGTATATTATACTATATAAAACTAGCTATATACGCTTACCGATATGTAGAACGTAATGCCCCTTTTTACCCCAAGCCGTCACAACTACTACATCATATAATATGCTTGAATTATCGTGAAGATATACATATATCATATTCATACACTATATACTATATAGGCCAGGCAATCCTCGACAGCCAAGGCCAGGCATGTAACCTAGAACACTCAACTATAACATATACCGAAACAATAACTATACATCTTATCTAATGCAGTGAGACATTTTCTCACCGCCAGAAACCTTCACATACACCGAACAACAATCAATGAATTATCTTTCTAAATTATTTTCATTAATAACTCCATATTAATAGTAGTAAAAAAAGTGCAGGCCTCTGATCGACTTGACAAAGACCCCTTTGAAAGCTGCGCCAGTCTCGGGAGAGAAAAGTTGCCAAAGTCGCTCTATAACATAATTGGAGAAATATTTTCTTTCTTCTTTTCTATACCTTCTTAGGGGGACGTTCGAAGATTCGACGCAGGAACAGCAGGGGGCGACTCAAGTCCCCCCGTCGGTCCCCGGACTTAAGCCGAGGACGTAAACCCCGGACTCTCTCTAGTTATTCGTTCTGAGCTTTACCCGTGAGATATTCTTAGTGCAAAAAAAAAGAAAATAATTCAATCACCTCTATGGCAAGAATCTTTCCGTTCTCTCTCGGGAGTAGGCCGCCCATCTTCGATTTATCATAAACTGTAAACACTATCATCATCAATTACAGCATATAAACCATATATTCTTCATATTTTTAAAATCAACGTATTTTTTATTTTTTTTTTTAGACATTTCAGTGTGATCATGTCTCCCTGATAATAAATATATATTATTTTCGCTTTTAGCCTGTTATAGCCTTTTATTACATGCCTCGCCTTTCGCGCGAATGGCCTGTACATACATACTACTACTAGGTATAACGTACTACATATACAGCGTATACATATACCTCGTACTAATACTATATATATATATTAATAATCCGTCAGTATATACCGTCACACAGTACTAATATAATATTAGTAATAATATACGCTCACACATTGCACTTTAGCGACAGCGCCTCCACGATTACTACTAACTGTAGCTATAATATCAATCAAGATCTACGACTATATATACTAACTACACGGCAATGCACAAAGTTCCTCTCTTCTCATCTTCACTAGTCGTCTAGACCAGCAACCGACGGCAACAGCGAGCCTAGCTCAACGTATCGTCGAAAGTCCGCGACACGGAGTCCTTAGCTCATCCTCGAGTAGTCCACTCATCAGATCAACTATACACGTTACAAGGCACTCTACACCGGACGTCGCACACCCGATCGCCGAGCACACAGGCGAGCGGCGCTAAACCGCCCTGCTGTTCGCAGAGGAGCAGCCCGCGGCCCACGGGGAGACCAACGCCCACTACACGTCCCGGCTCACATCCGCACGCCGACTCGCAGCCCTCGCATCGATCATATACATGCCTCGCTTCAGACTCCCCCTCCGTACGTGCGGCGCGCAGGCGCAGGGATGCGGGGAACGAGGGCGCTGAAGGCACCCGCAGAATTGCGTCATACCCTAGCATGCAACAGACGAGGCGCACATCCATACGATGGAATCAACTCCGTACAAGGGCCCGGCGAGTCAACGTCTTAATGTATCAAGACGATCAGCACGAGCGCGGGAGGCCTGACAGAGGAGTCGGACACCCTTGCATGAATTGACCATGACTACAACAGTCGTCAGAGCTAGGGACACAACGCAGCCAGCACGTATTCCTACACCTTTTCAAGATACACACGCGCGGACGACATGTAGGGTGTTCCTCTAAGCTAACCCGACAAACGCTACCGCAGCCCTTATATATAATATATTATATATATATATATATAAGGTGAATAAAATAGCTTCAGCGAAACATCATCCAATCCATATCTCAAAAACTACAATAAGCCACAGGGAAAAGGAATACATTGCTGCAATGCTGGTTCCAATTAGGGCGAAAATTAAAAAAAAAAAAAAAAAAAAACAAGAAAAAAAAAATATATCTCAAAAACTTCAATAGCTACAGCGAAAAGGAATACATTTTGGAATCCTGGTAAAAATTTAAAGAAAATGTAAAAAAAAGATTAAAACCAATAAAAAAATATTATTGCCTTAATAATTATAGTAATATGATTAGAGAGCCTATTTAAGACCTTTTATGTTACTCGTTAAAAAATAGACTTTCTATTAAATTTGCTTTTTTTTTCTTTACAAAGACCATACCTCCAAGTGTTATACCGCACCGGATCGGCAGGACAGTCCGGGGTCTCTCGCCTTCGGGGAACTACGGCGTAGGACTTCAAATTCGCCCCCCTCCGGGAGGCGTCTCGCCGGAACCCCCCCTCTTTGCTATTTGAGGTCCTGTCCGGGGGTTCCTCCTCCCCCTCCCCTACGGGTATGGAAAACGTCCCCCCCTGTGTCCCGTCGGCTCGAGCCCCTCTTACATGCGTTTGTAAACATATATACTACGTACATATGTATATATATTAATTCCCCTGCTCCTAAAAAAACAAAAATCTCAAAACGATTTTATTCTATTTATCAGTATTTTTCTTTCTTTATTTTTTGCATCTAAAATTTTACAAGTATTCCAAAAAAGTATCCTTCGCTGTAGCTATGTAGTTTTTGAGATATATGATTTTTTAATTTTTTTTTTTTTTTTTTTTTTTTTTTTTTTTTTTTACATTTTCCGCCCTAAAATTGCCTAGATCTCCAACATGATCCTTTTTCCTGCTAAACTCTATTGTAGTTTTGAGATATCTGATTGAAGAAATGATGCCTCAACCAAATATCTCACCATATATAATCTATATATATATTATACTATATTATTAGGAAGAAAATGGGGATTGGAGGATTTGTTGTTATGGCATTTTTTTTTCAAACTCAAGAGAACTATCAATTTGCCTTGATATGCAGATACTTGATACCTTTAGCCACAAAGGTAATCTGTGATGGAAAGAAGAAGG
>JABUQX010091717.1:20000-27500 GCA_015478945.1 Trachelipus rathkii | reverse complement strand
GACAATGAAATCGCTAATTAGTAGAGGTCAAAATGGCCGCCTCTTCTTTTAGGAAACTGTCCAGGTACCTGCCCAGCGATACCATTTGACAAGGCCGCCCCCCATCAACTGATTCTATCGCTCTCGACAGGCTTTTGAATCTTATTGGCAATGTAGTGCTGGACCGAATGATCAGCGGGGGCGACAACTTAGAAATATAAAGCTGAGCATCAGTGAGTGGTCTTCCTCCCACCGACGAAAGCGCTTACACGAGGTGATGCTTGCATGCTTCCATATTGGCCACACCATGATCACTCACAGTCGCTATATGTCCCGGGACCCTTCTCTCATCTGCAAATTTTGCCGTCACCACACCCCGCAATCTTCATTGATTGTTCTCAACTGGACGCTATTCGTCGTCGTCATTTGCCTATTTTATCTCATATCTTATCTGAATCTTCCCACATTAGCAGTAACTCTATTTTCTTGTATCTCCAAGAATGAATATCTTTACAACAATGATTTTGTTATGTAAATATTAGATTATTTATAAAGTGAAGGACATAATTTTTATTTATTTTTTTTTATTTTTGAACTGAATATTCTTTCGCCCATTTCAAATTTTCCTTGACATTTAATTAAAGTATGTATATGCCGGAGCCAACCCATAGTGATGACTATTCAACCCAGTGTGACCGCTGCTTTGCGAGCCGTGGCTGTTCCTGCACATTGATGCAAATATATAATATATATATATATATATATATATATATAGTCAGTTGTTTTTTTTTTTTTTTTAGTAAATATATATATTATATATATAATTATATATATATATACTATATATATTATATATATATATAGTATATAATATAGTGATTGTGAGTCTACCTCTTTGGCGTACCCCAAATATCACTTGCGTACCCCGGTACGCGTACCCCCTTGGAGACCACTTGCCTACAATTCCTTAAACGCCCTTTTCTTTACCAATCAGTCTTCTATCACTTGACGCCTCTTATCGACCAAATACCAGCATATATCTTCCCTACAACACTCAATACACTACTCCCCTACAGCACACTAATTCCTACAGTTACCCTTATCTCCCTTACCCTTATATAAGGGTACTATTACTGCTCTCCTCCAATCCCTCGGAACTATACCCTCCATATACGCTTTGTTGCACAATTTCCAAATCCATTCATTCACCATCTCAACTCCGTTCTTGCTCATTTCACCAGCAATTTCATCTATACCTGCAGATTTACCATTCTTCAACTGTCTCACTTCTATCCCTTACCTCCTCCTTATTAATGACCTCATCCCAAAAATCTATTCCTTCTGCACCATCAAACCCCACACACATTCACTATCACCCTTCATTCGACTACCATGTTATACAGATTTTCGAAGTGTTCCTTCGACACTCCCCTCACATCCGTTTCATCAGTTACGAAAGCACCATCCTTATTCATTATTCTGAGCATGTTCCTCTTATTTTCATTCTTAACCTTTCGCGCTTCCTTCCAGAAGAGCTTCCTATTCCCTTGTAAGTCCCCATTCATCCTCCTTCCAAACTGTTCAGTTATCTCTTTTTTTCCCCCTCTTACGTATGCAGCTTTTATATTTCTTTTTTTCTCCTTTTATTATTCCAAACATCTTTCTTTTGAAACTTCTTCATATATATATATATATATATATATATATATATATATATATATATATAGAATATCTTTTTAATATATATATATATATATATATATTATTATATTTTATATAATATTATATATATATATATATATATATATCATATATAATCAGTAAGAACAACTCCCAGAAAGGTTTTCGCCTTTCAGTTCATCCAGCATGTTCTTCTTCTGGGCGAAACTCTTACCTTAGAACACTCTAGGAACATTTCTCGGTGGAAATGGTTCCGACGCCAGTCCTCGAGTTAAACACTCACAGGTAGGATTTTCGTCCTTTCAGTAGACTAGCATCTTCTTCCATTGGGCCTCAAAACTCGTTCTCCCAGAAGCTCTCCAGAGATTCGTGCTTCCTTGGCTGCTGCAAAGGGTGGAGGAAGGAGGGGAGGGGAATAAGACAAAAAACAATGACCTAATTAGTAACGACAATTATTTAGGTGTATATATATATATTATATATATATATATATATATAATATATATATTATATATATATATATATATATATATATATTACTATATATATATATATATATATATATATATATATATATATATATACCTAACCTAATTGTAATTACTAGTTAGTAATTGCTGTTGTTGGCACAGGCACTTCAAATTCAAGAGGTGCATATTTCAATTCAGAAACACCAGCTTCTCAAAATTCTCATCAGTCAGGGATGACCTCTTAGGCCTGAGAACATTAGAGCCCAAACTGAACAATTTCTCCACAACCGCGGAGGGGGGGACAGGGGTATTGTACTTGATAAAGAGGTCCAACCAGACTTCTCTGTGCTGCTGAGGGAATAGGTATACAGACAGTGGGGTGGTCCTCTTCACCTTCAGCTTGTTTCAAATCTCAAAGGCTTCTTCAAGTCCTCCTCATGGTGGTCGGGAGCCAGAGGCTGGTTGTCATTCACCTTCATGTAATGAAAGGGGTCGTTTTCCACCTGCTCCTGCTCTTGGGCGGCACCATCGTTGTCGTGACCAGGAGTCACGTTTATCAGCACCTCACTGATAACCCTCTTCCTGATGATCTCCTTCAAGTCCTCATTCAGGAACTCAACGACTGGAAGTTTGAAATGAGGGCGGAGGGCTGTGGTCATCAGCAGGTCTCTATGTCCACAAACGGTGCTCAAACCTTCCTTGAGCCACCTTAAGTTGTAGGATATATAATATATATAGATATATATATATATTTATATAGTATATATATTATATATAATATATATATTATATATATATATATAATATATATAACTATATATCATATATATATATATAATATATATATTATATATATAACCGGTATATATATTAATATATATAATAATTATATATATATATATATATTATATATATATATATATATATATATAATATATATATATATATATTATATATAATAGTATACTATATATTATATATATATAATATTAATAATTATATAATATATATATATATATATTATTATAAATAATATAATATATATATATATATATATATATATATATATATACTATATTTTTTTTTTTTTATATATATTATCTAATATTCTCTATATATATTATATATAATATATTATATTATATCAAAAAATTTTTTTTAGCCTGTATTAGAAATCAATGAACTTTTTAATAATGACAATAATAACAGAAAATGACAATTATTTCGTTCAATTCATAAAAAATTTCCGTACCAATGACAATGAAAATTCTGAAACTTAAGTACATTCATCACAATCAAAATGTATTAGTTGCAATAAGCTTCAGATTCAAATATTTATCTGTTTTGCATTTCTGGTACAGTTCTTCCATAATTTCACCCCTCGTTCGGCACAAATATTCGTCTGTGGTATATCTACAACGGATCTGTCAAATTCCAGTGGTTTCAAAGCACTTCATGCTGCAGAGCAATAATTCGAGAATTCATATCCATCAATTCTGGGTGAATCATGTAAAGCGTAAACATTTGGTAGAAAACCAGCTTTCTTGCCATGATTTGAAGAGAAGAGCGCACGTGCTTCCAGTGAAATTCTTCCATATTAGAAGGAGGAAGTACGAAATAATAGCATATAAAGCTTACGTGAATTCCAGTCTGCATTGTGAGGGAGACGTAATTTCTCCAATTAATCTACGGGTACGCACTAGTTTCTTAAGGGAAACTGAAATGCTCTACATAACTCAATACAGAAATCTAAGATCATCTCGCCAACCTGAATTTTGAATAGTTATCATTTCACTCTCTGGCTTGTAGGACTGCTGCAAGATATCGTATTGTTTTATCACTTCGTCCACGAATTCATAGTTGAGAGTTGGTTTGGTAGAAGAAATTGGTTAAAGAAGTCTAACACATGCTTTAAGATTCTATCAAGAATATGATGCTGGCAGCCAATGTACTATGGCTGACCAAATCCTCATGTGACCATTTCAGTTTTTAATTTTTTAACAATTCTTTTTAACAATTCCATGCACTCGATCCAGTATTTATTGCTGTTGTGTCACATACGATTATTTTGAAGTTCTTCCATGCATCAAATTGATTCACCAAACTTTGCATTAAAAATATACCGTGATAATCAACATTCACATTTTACTATACCTAATTTCAATCCTCTAAGATTACCACTTGATACTCGTGGTTTGCAATTCGCTTACCGTCAAAACGAAGGCAGAAATATACTGTTATAATCAACATTCACATTTTACTATACGCTTCGCATGCTTCCGCTATTCTTTAACAGCTCGCCAAACACCTGACTGTGATAGTGTTGGAACACTGATTCCATCTTCGGCCAGACTGGAGCAGTAGCTTTATTACTTGAAAGAGATTTTTGTCACCAACTTAGCTGCATGTGATGCTAAACGTTTGACACGTTTTCCTTTGTCATAAGTCATTTAATAAATAATAATTTAAATAATCATTAATAAATAATCATGAGCGATTTTATAAGGATCTACTTTTTATTTGTACAGAATACAGCACCGTACATACAGATCTCGTGACACACACTGATACTGAAACGGATTGGTGCGGGAAGTTTTTTTTATGGCCACCTGCAATAATAATGTTTTAGTAATCAGATCACAAAAGTTCATCATTTGCGACAACAGGAGATTCAAAATTTTGCAATTTTTTTTAGTCATAACTCTTAATATATATATATATATAATATATCCATAATATAAATTTATATATACAAACATATTATATATATAATGGATACACTGTATACATATAAATCTAATATACAGTATCTATCAGATATTATATATATATATATATATATATATATATATATATATAATATAACCCAAAATGTCTCCAAATTTAAATAATTTATTTCTATTTTGCCAAATTATTTTTGTACATATCTAAGACTAATACATGCCTAATATTGTACATTGTTTTTAAAATTTAAGGATTGAAAACAAATAAACCTTAGGGCTTGTAGTCCTCTAATTGCGGAATTGCGGAATTGCGATTCCGCAATTCCGCAATTGCGGAATGATTTAGGCATTCCGCTAACTGCAATTCCGCAACTTTTTTCAAATTATCGCAATCGCAATTCCGCAATTTTTTTTGGTAGTCCGCAATTGCGGAATTGCGGAATTGCGGACTTAAATTGCGGAACGCCCACCTGTTGATAGTTCACAATACGTATAGCAATATATAAATTATATATATATTATAATATAATTATATATATATATATATATATATATATATATATATATATATATATATATATATATAATATATTATAGCTATATATATATATATATATATATAGTATATAATATATAATATATAATTATATTATATATATATATATATATATAATATATTATAATATATATATATATATATATATATATATATATATATATATTATATATATATAATAATTATATATATATTATATATATATATACATATTATATATATTACTTACCATATATGTAATTATCTAATATACATATATATACCAATATTATATATATATATATATATATATATATATATATATATATTATATAATATTTATATATATATATATATAATATATATATATATGAAATTTTTATGTTGGAAAACTATTTTAGAGTTTTTGTAAATTGACAAAAAGAACGTGAGGGAGGAAGAGAAATCAAAAAAATCATTACATATTTTACGAGGAAAAAAAGGAGAGTTTTTGTTTAGCGGAGTTGGATAAATTGTTGACGTAAATTTCGTTGAATTGTGAATTCTGTAACTTGTTTCTGACTTTAATTTGTAGAGAAGGATCGTAAATCCGCATCCGCATCCGCATCTGTCACTTTCAATATTCGCATTCGTATTCGCGAATACTGATGTTTATTTTATGCGGATAGCTTTTGACAGCAGACGAACATTCGACACTAGACAAATGTTTTTTGTTACCTGCTGGTGCTTTTTAGTGCTTTATGCGTCAAATTATGGGTTTCCAAAGTCTGGGAACCCGTTTCCGAGGTCGGAGTAGTGGTTCGAGGTCCTGATCAACGAAGTCATTTCAGCAGCTGACTTGGTTAAAAACCTCAACTCCGGAGGAATTAGGGGATTTTTCCCAGAAACAACAATGCACGCCAATGGCGAGGATACGTTTCTAAGGACTGCAAGACCGTCTTTGGAGGCTCTAAGGCTTCTGAAAGGCAGGAACTCTAAGCCAAATTCGTCATGTAGGCAATGTCAGGTGACGATAGTTTAGATGTTCCTAGGGATGTTAAAAAAATTTAGTCGAGTCCTATAAGACAGTAGAGAGAGAGAGAGAGATTTGTAGTGGTTTTATTAAGAGTTTGATTTCACAAAATTGAGACGACCCCACTCGGAAATTCTATCCACATCAGCAGGAATAGTATTCGAAAGACTAAGACTAGAGACACATCTAGTTGCTTAGATAGTTAGATAAAAAGATTAGATCTGCTTATACGGGCGCTTCCTAAATTGAGGCAAAGCGCTAGTAGTTTTGAGGCGCACAGAGCATAATTGAGCTAGGATCTGCGTCAGCTCAAAAACACACTCCCTCAAAAACTCGTGGTCGGAATGCATGCCTTAACATTTATAGATTTACCGAGTCCATGCTCTCGATCAGATATAATTATTGACAAAGCATAGGCATCTGAGAGAAGGAGTAGAGGGAAAATTACCGGACTCGTCCAAAATTTAGCTAAAGGAAGCAAGAGGCCAGAGAGGAGATTATAGCCTTTAAAAAAAAAAAAAAAAAAATTATTAGGACGTAAAATCCATTTGCTAAATTATTTTTAGTACAAAACTTTTTTCACGCCCTGATATATATATATATATATATATATATATATATATATATATATATATATATTATATATATAATATCTGATATATATATATATATATATATATTATATAATTATATTTATATATATATATTATATATATGAATCAGTGGCGGCGGCTTTTGGGGTAGGCAGAGTAGGCAACGCCTACTTGCCTAGTGAGCTGCAAAAAATATAAAAAGTCAGCATATATAGTAGTATATATATATATATATATATTATATATATATATATATATATATATATATATATATATATATATATATATATATAATATATATATTAAATCAAATGTAGTAACATTTTTTCTATCTAAGGCTAGCTTTAAGATGCCGTCATCAATTTTTACTCGATTCCTTTTTTAATAGTAGCGATCGGTGGAAATTGTTACTTCTCGAAGTCAAAAAAATAGTTCCTTATTCTCTGAGGCTGGGCAACTGTGGATGTGCCTAACGAGTCGTTAGCAGTCTTTTTTTTTTTAAATAATC
>JABUQX010091717.1:0-7500 GCA_015478945.1 Trachelipus rathkii | reverse complement strand
ATACTAAAATTCCCAATCAGAACACTCGGAGAAAATGACTCAAGCAAACAAACATTATCGATACTGGACTTCAATTTTCATTTCTAATTTTGGATTATGGTCTTCACCTTTTCACAACTATCACAGTTCAAGGATTCATCGCTAGACATAGCAAACTTCCTTTTTCGGCATGAGTTCTTTCCCCCCCCTTCATCATTCAAGTTTGGATTATGGGCAGAAACTCATTTTGGATTCCACTACGAACTCTGATTCCTTTTCGAATTCTAAATGGTTCTGTGACCACTCCCTTTTATGTATGAAGAAATTTTTCAAATAAAGGACCTAAATTTCAAGCAACTTCGCCTCTACATATGTAACTTCCTTTACGGTATGGATTTCTTTCATCATTTTAAGTTTGGATTATGGGCAGAAATTCATTTTTGGATTCCACTACGAACTTTGATTCCTTTTCGAATTCTAAATGGTTCTGTGACCGCTCCCTTTTATGTATGAAGAAATTTTTTCAAATAAAGGACCTAAATTTCAGCAACTTCGCCTCTACATATGTCAAGCAATGTTTCTTTCGTAACTACACTTTGAAAATTATTTACGTGCGCATTGATCAAATCATGGATACATTATAAACGCCTTATACTAGACCTTCCCTGGATTCAACGGTTCGATCGGATGTGGCCTATTTAACTTGTGAATAATTAAATGTTCATATCAAATAATTATGTATGAATAATTTTTGTATTTTATATGCATTTAATATGTTGTATGTTTAGTTTAATTAACGGATATAACCAAAATATGCTTGTTTTTAAATACACTTTTATTTTTCTGTATATATAACTATGTATTTTTATGTATTCAAATATTTGTTTATATGTTTAGATCTTCGGATATAACCAGTTATGCTCGTATTTTGATATTCTTACATTTCATGTATACTATTTTGCCTTCAAATGTTTGTATGTCTACTTATGTCTTTGGACATAATTAAATATGCTTGCATTTGAAAGTACTTTAACTATATGTATTTTAGTTATTTTTACCTCATTGAAAATGTTTTATATGTTTTGTGCGCGATGTCAAATGCCCCTAAATATGTATACATTTGAATGAAGGTTAATTTTATATCTTGTATAATTATTATAACATACTTTCTCACTCCGTGTTTAGCGCGGGAAGTAATGTAGCACTCCATTATAACTGTAAAAATTTTAATTTATGTTCGTACTTATGCTAAGATTTGCGCGAGCAAAATTTTAGCATAAGTCGAAATGAAATAAATATAAACCGTCCTGTGTGAGATTACTCTTCAGTTCAGATTGATATGAAACAATAGAAGAATTAGAAGAAATAAATCTCACTCAAGATACTCTCTCCAGAAATCCTCCAAACTTAAAAACGCAGCTTTAGGCAAGAGAGGTAAATTTCAAGGAAGGGCTGCGACTCCAAATTTCGATCACAAATTTTCGCTAAAAAGAAGAGTCAGGCAAGGGTGGTAAACGCGCTGGAAAGTCCGTGACTACTAATTCGCCTACGAAGAAAGAGTATCTCAACAGAAGGGACTTTTGTTACTTCTTTACTTTCATGAATTATCTTTTATTATTTTGTTAAATAAAATTCATCGATGAATTATGGGGATTTTTAAATACCCCAATTTTGTGAGTAATTTTTTTTCAAGCCGAATTTTTTTTTTATCAGAAAGAAAATTTTACTATATTTTTTGAAACTTTCTTGAGATATCGTCATTATTTCTTTTGCACAGTTTTCTAAATTACCATACTCTTATATAGGGTGCTTGCCACAAAAGAAGCACCAATCTAGCAAGTTCTACCCTTATTTACTGTATATATATATACTATATACTATATTATATTATATATATATATACCCTCATATATACTATATATATATATATATTATATATATAATATATATATATATATATATATATTATATATTATATATATAATTATTAATATATATATATATATATATATATGTGTGTGTGTGTGTTGTGTGTGTGTTGTGTGGGAAAAAAATAAAATTATTGATTTAATTATAATTCCAAGCTTTCGTCCGTATACTTCGAACATTTTCAAGGAATAATTTTATTCTTTTAGATTTAAACAATTTTGATAATATAAATATCGTATAAACTAATCACAAAAATAAATAAATAAAATTAATAATTTTAAAAAGTTAGAAAAGTTAACTTACATTGACTTTTTGTATTTTAAAATGTTTAAAAAATTGGACATTTCATTATATTTTATATTTATTACTGGTTTATGCTTCCTTAAGAAAATGATTCCCCGAGGCGCAATTCATAAAAATCATTCTTTCTTGTTATGATGGAAAAATTTTCTTTTATTTTGTTATCGGGATTTTTATGGTGTTCTTCTTTAAAATATTGAAATATTTTACTCGGCTTATACTTATGTTGCGACATTCTCATGTTGAAGGTATTCGTTGTGTATCCGATATAAGAGGGGTTACAAAAACTTACATCCACTTTCAGAACATTGAAATCGGTACACAACGTTACTACTCTCACCATCCGAAAGCGCTTCACCGAGTAGAGAAGCACGAGCTCAGTTTCAATGGCTTATAGTAAGATCTTAACATAAGCTTCTTCCTGTCTTTTGCTTTAAAATGCTCTTTTAAAATTTATTTAAATTTGTTTTCTTCTTTTTTCTGACTAATATTTTCAGTTTTATAATAATGTGCAAAAATGTCCGAAAATGTCCGAAGTATACGAACGAAAGTTTTGTACTATAATTAAATCAATAGTTTTATTTAATCCAGAATAATATTAAATAAAATTTTTTCTGTAGAAAGAAATACTTTCAGGATTCTTGAAAAAACATCAAAATAATAATAATATTTCTAAAAAATCAATATCAGCATTTATTTTAAAGTATGATTTTGTTGCTTTTTCAAGCCTCCTAAATGTATTTCTGTCTACAGAAGAAATTTTCTTTAGTATTATAAAACTGAAAATATTAGTCAGAAAAAAGAGGAAGAAAACAAATTAAAATTAATTTTGAAAGAACATATAAAACCAAAAGAAGGAAAGAAGCTTATATTAAGATCTTACTATATGCCGTTGAAACTGAGCTCGTGCTTCTCTACTCGTGAAGCGCTTTCGGATGGTGAGAGTAGTAACGTTGTGTACCGATTTCAATGTTCTGAAAGTGGATGTAACGCCGCTTATATTGGATACACAACGAATACTATCAACAAAAGAATGTCGCAGCATAAGTATAAGCCGAGTAAAATATTTCAACATATTAGGGGAGAACACCACAAAAATCCCGATAACAGCATAAAAGAGGGCTTCTCCATCATAACAAGAAAGAAAGATTTTTATGAATTGCGCCTCGGGGAATCATTGCTCTTAAACATAAACATAAAATATAATGAAATGTCCAATTTTTTAACATTTTTAAATAATAAAAAGTCAACGTAGGTTATATTTTCTAACTTTTAAAATTATTAATTTTATTTATTTTTGTTGTTAGTTTAAACCAGTGATTCCCAAAGTGGTCTATATCGACCCCCAGGGGTCTACAACAACCTGCAAAGGGTCCATAAAGCTAAAAAAAAATGGGGGTTCATGAAATGTAAATGGGGGTTAACGATAGTGGATCTCATTTAAGCATTATATATTAATTAAATTAAATTAGTATATTTCATAAAATTGTGTAAGTTGTAGCCATTCACTTTGAACTTGTAAAAACTTGCACATAATGATATACCAGTATCATCATGTTACACGCATACGCGCAGTAGAAATTCTTGTCCATTCTTGTCTCAGAGCTTCGCGAAGACAGCGCAGTAAGACTCGTACTTGCACCGACTTGTTCAATTCGTCAGTCAATAAATACGAATCTTGAAAAGGAAAATGTTAAGAAAATATTTTCAAAAATATAAACTGGTAGTTAGGCATATACAAATTAAAGTGAATCAAAGTTAAAATGAATCAATGTCATTTTGTTTGGGAGCGCCGGAGAAAAGTAAGTACATTATTTTTTTATAAAATTTTAGTTTTCTACTCGTAGTTAGCAAAGATAGATAAATTACGCGATCATGACTCGAGTTTTTTTTATGTTGCCATGGCTTGAGTTTTTTGATGTTGCCATAAGCAGGGTTTTATTTATAATTAGAAATCGTGAAACGTGAAGCAAGTGAGGGGACAGAGGGATATTCAATATATATATATATATAACTGTATATATATATATATATATATATATATTTTTAGTATTTTAAATATATATAATATATATATAAAAAAATAAAATAATAGTCTTTTATAATTAAAATTTGTATATATAATATATATAATATATATATATGATATATATATATATATAAGTTGCGTGGCTTCTTTAGAGCAAGCACCCATATTAAGAGGCATGGAATTGGAAATCCATGATTTGAAATAATGTTTTTATTCAACATAATTAGAGATATTCAATAAAAGTAAAGAAGTAATAAAAGTCCCTTCTGTTGAGATACTCTCTCTTCGTAGACGAATTGGTAGTCACAGACTTTCCAGCGCGTTTACCACCCTTGCCTCTGACTCTTCGTTTTAGCGAAAATTTGTGATCGAAATTCAGAGTCGCAGCCCTTTCCTTGAAATTTACCTCTCTTGCCGGGAGGATTTCTGGAGAGAGTATCTTGAGTGAATTTATTTCTTCTGATTCTTATTGTTAATTTTATCTGACTGAAGAGTATCTCAACAGGACGGGTTTATATATTATTTCATTTCGACTTATGCTAAAATTTTGCTCGCGCAAATCTTAGCATAAGTACGAACATAAATTAAAATTTTTACAAAGTTATAATGGAGTGCTACATTACTTTCCGCGCTAAACACGGAGTGAGAAAGTATGTTATAATAATTATACAAGATATAAAAATTAACCTTCATTCAAATGTATACATATTTGTGGGCATTTAACAATGCACACAAACATATAAAACATTTCAATGAGGTAAAAAGAATAAGTAAAATACATACATAAAAAAACTTTCAAATGAAAACATATCTAATTATGTCCTAAGACATAAGTAGACATACAAACATTTGAAGGCAAAAATAGTATACATGAAAATGTAAATTAATATTCAAATACAGCATAAACTGGTTACATCGAAGAATTCTTAAACATATATACAAATATCAGAAATACATAAAAAATACAATTAATGTTATATTTATACAGAAATAAAAGGGCATTTAAACACAAGGCATATTGGTTTATATTCCGTTAGATTATAAACAAACATTACGAACATGAAAATGCATAAAATGCAAAATGTTTATACATAATTATTGATATTGAAACAATTGAATTATTCACGTTAATAGGCCACATCGATCGAACCGTTGAATCCAATGAAAGGTCCAGTATAAGGCGTTTCTAATGTATCCATGATTTGACCAATGCGCACGTAAATAGTTTTCAAAGCTGTAGTTACGAGAGAAACATTGCTTGACATATGTAGAGACGAAGTTGCTTGAAATTTCTTCATATTTAAAAGGGAGCGGTCACAGAACCATTTAGAATTCGAAAAGAAATCAAAGTTCGTAGTGGAATCCAAAAATAAATTTCTGCCCATAATCCAAACTTAAAATGATGAAAGAAATCGATACCGTAAAGGAAGTTTGCATATGTAGAGGCGAAGTTGCTTGAATTTAGGTCCTTTATTTGAAAAATTTCCTTCATACATAAAAGCGGAAGCGGTCACAGCAACCATTTGGAATTCGGAAAAAGAAATTAAGAGTTAAAGTAGTGGAATCCAAAATGAGTTTTCTGCCATAATCCAAACTTGAAATGATGAAAGAAATCCATATCGTAAAGGAAGTTTGCTATGTCTGACGATGAATCCTCGACTGTGGAGTTGTGAAAGATGAAGACCATAATCCAAAATTAATTAAAAAATGAAAAAATTGGAAGTCCGTATCGGTAATGTTCGTTTGCTTGAGTCATCTTCTCGGAGTGTTTTGATTAGAATTTTGTATTATTGTAGTTTTTTCTTCATTTTGTTTGTTTTTTAGAAGGCGTTGATTGAAGTTCTGGGTGTTCTTCTCCGGGTTCACCAATTATTTAGGGTATTACTTGATAAAGTTGGTGGCTTTCTTTAAAGAGCAAGCTCACTATATAGAAGGATGCGCTAATTTAGAATCCATATTTGAAATATGTTTTTATTCAACATAAGTAGAAATATTCAATAAAAAGTAAGAAGTAATAAAAGTCCCTTCTGTGAGATTACTCTCTCTTTTCGTAGGAGAATTGGTAGTCACAGACTTTCCAGCGCATTTACCACCCTTGCCTCTGACGACTCTTCGTTTTATCGAAAATTTGTGATCGAAATTCAGAGTCGCAACCCTTTCCCTGAAATGTTACCTCTCTTGCCGGAGGATTTCTGGAGAGAGTATCTTGAGCTGAATTTATTTTTCTTTCTGCATTGCTTATTTGTTAAATTTTACTGACTTGAAGAGTATCTCAACAGGACGGGTTTATATATTATTTCATTTCGACTTATGCTAAAATTTGCTCGCGCAAAATTTTAGCATAAGTAAAAATATAAAAAAAAAAATTTACAAAGCTTATAATGGAGTGCTATATATATATATATATATATATATATATTATATATATATATATATATTTTATAATCTATATTTATATATATATATATATACTATATATATATATATTATATATATATATATATATATATAATATATATATATATATATATTAATATATATAATATATATATATATATATATCGGTATATATATATATATATATATATATATATATATATTATATATAATATATAGTATATATATATATATATATATATATATATATATATATATTAAATATATACATATAGTATATATAATATATATATATATATAAAGTTTTATCAAAAAATCATTATCAGGTAAGCAGGGGGTCTACCCAAAACCGAAAAACATGGCAAGTGGTCTACGAGACAAAAAATTTATTTTTTTTTTGAGTTTAAACAATATTTATGTTATCAAAATTTTTTTAAAATTATAAAAAAAAAAATTATAAAGAATGAAAACTATTCTGGAAAAAATTGTACGGACGAAAAGCTGGTACTCTTATTAATCAATAGTTTTATTTTATTCCAGGGATAATACTAAAGAAAATTTCTTCTGTAGACAGAAATACATTTAGGAGGCTTGAAAAAAGCAACAAAATCATACGTTAAAATAATAATAATAATAATAATAATAATAATTAATAATAATAATAATTAAAATAATAATAATAATAATAATAAATAATAATAATTAATAATAATTAATAATTAATAATAATAATAAATAATAAAATAATAGATAATTAATAATAATAATAATAATAATAATAATAATAAATAATAATAATAATAATTAATAATAATAATAATAATAATAATAATAATAAAAAAATAATATTAATAATATAAATATTT
>JABUQX010091716.1:0-35907 GCA_015478945.1 Trachelipus rathkii | reverse complement strand
TATTGCTGACATTCTTTCTGTCTTATGTTGATAGAATAAGTATTACATTCACACATATTATCACTTCTTTCGATTTTCACTTTTTCTCTGTACCCCGAAAGCCATGTAATTATTACCCCACCCCCTTTTTGACCAACTATTTCCAACTAAATTATGATACCCAAACAATCAAATGTAAGCTCCTTACTCACTATCAATATTCAGAATGTATCCCAGAGATCAGCCATCTCCTAAACCACTCCGATTAGACCATTGTGGTAACAAGCCACACATTCTTGACCCTTTTTTAAAACTTAATGTACCCTTAATTCTAGTATTTACACAATAAATGCTCCCATTAGTTCTGATCACAGGGTCACTTGCCATCAGACAATCGCAATGTTTCTATCCCTCTCATTCTTTCATCCAGCCAAATTACACACCCACACACTCTTCTAGTCCACTTCTTTTCTCTATGTTTCAGTCAGCCAGGCAAAATCAAATTTACCCTCCCAAATAGTCTCACTTTCCTTTTCTCCTCATCATTTATTCCTTTATTCATTTATTATTTTAATAACTAACAAATATGTAAGCTTAAATGAACAATGTCAAGGGATTAGTTTTTTTTTGGTTAAGGTATAATACGTGTTGTTATTCCTACGAGAAATAAAATATACATACGTACACACACCAAACCCCAACTATATCGTAAACCATAAATATTCAGTATTAGAGCAATTATTATTATTCCAATTAGACATGTATACCCGGCAAGAGAGAGAGAGAGAGGAAGATGAACACAGGGTTTTCGAAACGTCGTTATAAATAAAGAAGTGATTTTCGGATGTTTTTGGTGTCCTGTTGTTTATTCTATTGTTTATGCTATTAAATATAATATTAATATATATATATATATATAATGATATATATTATATCTATATATATAGATATATATAATATATATTTATTATATATATAATTATATATATATATTTTATATATTTTGTATACAGTAGTATTGGTATCGTTATTGATTAATATGTCGAATGGCGCGATAACTCTCACCTTTTGAGCTGTTGGAAGGGCCTTATTTATGAAACGTTTTTAGATGCCCCATAATGTCTAGTTTCGATATATGTTTAAAGTTCTATAGGATGCTTCCTTAGCTAGCTGAAACCAGAATGTATCTTTCCGACGGTGACCTACTTCTAGATGCGAAGTTTTTATAGCATACGAGGTGCTTTCTCGACGTAGACAAAAAAAAAGTTTACGACATAGAGAAGAAGTGGAATTAGCGCCACTTCATCAGCAATCCCTGGCACCGCATGATAGTTGACCGTGGTGGCTTTGTTCCAGAAAATAAACATATGAAGTTGAGAGATTTGATTTATGTTAGATTTGATACGTAATGCCGATTGCAAATTGATCTAATTTCACTTCAGGAATCACACCCAGGAACCTCACCCCCCTATTTGAAAAAAATGATGACACACTCATGGAAGCAAAGATAAATTTAATAAATTTTGAATCGTTTTAAGAGATTGAGGCTCTACGTTACATGGAAATGTTGACGCCCTACAGAAGAGAATTCTTTATGTGGATGGCATGAAATATGTTCCAGGTTTTCTCCATTTTAAGAAATCATGCTGCCCCTATTAGCAAATTTATCAGACCCTCTTATTCCCCCAGCTATCCGGAACGTCCAGATGATTTAGATGTTTTTGGGTTAGTGTAGATGGGAATTTAAAACCCAAAAAGAAACCAGCTTTCCGTCATGTATTTACTATGTGAAGCTTTGTTAATGTTTTGCATCATTTTGAGATTGTATTTTTGAATTTAGAGTTTAATTGAATGTATCTATCTTTATTTAAGTGAGAATAATATTATTATTTGTTTTTAATATAAGTTTTTTTTTTTTTGTCTTTGTCAACATAATATGTCCTTATTAGATCTGTTTTTTTTTTGTTTCTTTTATTTGTAGGTAGGTTAGAATCTTTTGTAAGCTATTTGTACATAAAAAAAATGTCTCAAATATAAGCTAGTTAGTTGACTGTTGTCTAAATTGGATGGTTAATATTTACCTGTAAATTGATGATATTTTTTTGCAATAACTTACAGACATTAAAGTTATTATATATTATTATATTTGACAATTTTGCACGTGCAGCATATGGTACTAATTTTGCACATTTTAATATAAATAAATATACTTTCGTGACCCCAAAAACCCGAATATGATAAAAATAAATGCCTAAGGATTGTGTAAAAGGGAAGCATTCCTTGAGTGCTAGCAGTACACATTCTTTTTCTTCTTCTTGTGATATATTATATTATATTAGTATCAATTGAGGTATTTTTACATTTAGTGCCCATGGTTCGCCTCTTTCTTGGCATCGGTACATCTCTAATATAACTATTATATATATTATATTAAATATATATATATTATTTATATATATATAGTATAGTATATATTTATATAACATATATAATATATATATAAATATATATATATATTATTTTATATTATAATTTAATTATATATTATATACTAATATTTATTTTATATATATAATATATTATATAATATAATATATATATATATTAATAGTATATATATATTTATTCTAATTTATTTATTTATTATTTTTATTTATTATTATTTTATTCTTCTATATATATTATTTAATATTTATATTATATATTATTATTATTATATATATATATATATAGTTATAATAATATATATATATATATATATGTATTCCTAGTATTCAAATATGCAAGATGACTATGATGTATATTTAATTAATTAATAAATATTGAAATTTTTTAAGCTCTGAAAGAGAATTTGAATTGATGGGATCGTTGCTTTGTCCTCCTTTTAATTAATTTAATGAAGGAAGAGACCTTTGTGAACAGCTTGGCGAAATAGCAAAATAGATAGTCTTTAGAGAGATGATGAGAGAGGAGACAGGCGAGATAGAAGGAGAGAGAAGGAAGAGAGCGAAGACGAAGAGATGGATCGAGATGAATGGAAGTATGGAGAGTACTAGAGAGAGCGACTTGAGAGAGCAGAGAGTCAATTAATTATTTTATTTGAGCTGTTCAGGGAAAACAAAATTTAGTTACTTTTTAATATTAAATTAGCCGATGATGGTGCAAACAAAGCAACGATCATGTTCTTTCGTGACATTTCACAAATTTACAAAAAAAAAGAAAAATAATAAAAAAATATAAAATAATAAAAATTGATTTAAATAAAACGTATTCATAATTTCATTCATTTTATTTGGTCTATTTGTTTCCTTGTTGAATAGATTATTTGAAATAATGTAAGATTTGAAAGGAGACTCTAAATTATTTTGATGGCTATTGTTCACCATTCACATACATGAAAGCTATAAAGAGAATATATTTGTGTCCATTATTATGATATGTATGTTGTGTGTGTGTGATCTGTGTGTGTGTGTGTGTATAAGTGTCTGGTGTCGGTTGTTCGTTTACCATGTTGACGTGTCTGTGTTCGAAAAAAGTAAACTCTATATAGATTATCGTTTTTGTTTGAAATCCGCAAGATAAAAAAATTAACAAAAATGTACCCCAAGAATATAAATAATATAATTAACATATAATTTAAAAATTTAAATTTAGTTATTTTAACTGAGGGAGGAGAGGAGAGGAGAGGAAGAGAGAGAGAGAAGGAGAGAGAGAGAGGGGGGAAGGAGAGAGAGACGAGGAGGAGAGAAGAAGAGAGGAGAGAGGAGGGAGGAAGGAGGGAGAGGAGAGAGGAAGAGAGAGAGGGAAGAGAGAGAAGAGAAGGAGAGGAGGAGAGAGAGAGAGAAGGAGAGGAGGAGAGATGGAGGAGAGGAGAGGAGAGAGGAGAGAGGAGGAGAGAGGAGAGAGGAGAGGAGGAGAGAGAGGAGAGAGAGAGAGAGAGAGAGAGAGAGAGAGAAGTGAGAAGGAGGAACACAGAGAGAAGGAGAGAGGGAAGAGAGAGAAGAGGAGAGAGAATGGAGGAGAGGAGAGAAGGAACAAGAAGAGAGAGAGAGAGAATAGAGAGAGAAGAAGAGAGACAGAAAGAGGAGGAGAGGACAAGGAGAGATGAGAGAGAGATGAGAGAGAGCTGAGGAGAGAGGTGATGAGAGGGAGAGAGAGAGAAAGAAGGAGAGCAGGTGTGAGATGTGGAGGAATTGAGAGCCATTTAAGAGAATTAGGAGTGATGAAGAGAGGATGGAAGAGAAAATGGCTGTGAGAGAGATGGAGAGAGATGGAGAGAGATGGAGGAGAAGACGAGAAAGAGAGAGAGAGAGAGAGGAGGAGAAGGAGAGAGAGAGAGAGATGGGAGAGAGAGAGGAGGGAGAGAGAGAGAGAGAGGGAGAGAGGAGGATTAGGTTGTGAGTCTGGTAATTTTTTTACCCGGCTTCAGTCATTATTTTAATATGTGGTTGTTCCAATTAGCCCGCCCCCCCCATCCCTTTAAAGATCTGAAAAATTAGCGAATCTGAGGATCACGTGTCCATTAATGAAACATCATGTAAAGACGGTAAAAAGAAGGAGTGAGGAATTCTCATATTGACATGATTAACATGTGTAATTTTGTTTGTCATGTCGTCTCTACAGACCCAGTTATCACAAATTGAGAATATCGTTATTATATATTATTATTATTATTTTTTATTTTAATTTTTTATAGTATAAAGTTTTGTTAGTAGTAATAGTATTTTTAATTATTATTTGCATATTTATGTATTTTTCTTGTAGTAGTTATATTTTTGGTGAAGTTCGAATTAATTTTTATGAAGCTTTTTATAAGCTTTATTATTATTATTTTCACTGTGTGTATGTGTGTAAGAAAACCTGTTTCTAACATGTTTTGTCTATGCAAGACTTAAAAATTGTATGGTTTTGCATCTGTCAGGTTCAGCTTTGACATTATTCACATGGAAAAAATTGCCCCAAAATTGATTTTTTTCCGTGAAACAAACGCAATTCTTTATTTACAGTATGTAAATAATTTGGATATGTGCACCTTTAATAATAAATATAAATTTGAAGTAAATTCCATAAGATTTTAAAAAATTTTATAACGTTTTAGAAAGAGGAAGTTGCACAAAATGGGCCTTATAAGAACACATATAATTTTTGATTCAGCCGCCAAAACTCTAAAAGTCTTAATACAATTCACATTTGTTCCCGTTTTTTTTATTTTATAGATATATTATATTAATTTTATTATCTATATGTGGAACAATTTTTGATCTGTATATAGTTCTTTAATGTAGTTTTCTGGCTGGTCCAAATTAAATTGTGGTTTGTCTATAAGTCGTTTGCGCCAATCTATTAAAACTAAAAATGATTTTTTTTTTTACTTTCAGTTGAGAATCGATATCTTTTTTATTTGTCCTATGACTATGGAATTTTCACAGCGTTTATATTACATTATATTCTTATTATTATTATTTTATAATTATTATTATTATTTATTTTATTATTTTCTTTTATTATGTATTTTTTTATTATTTTTATTATTTTTTATTTAATATGAACCGCAGCGAATTGAATGAATTGTTTATCAATACTTAATATATAGGAATATTTCTTTGCCAGATCATATAACCGTTGCGTCTGCTGACTTACTGAAATATGAATTATATTTTTTCTATGTTTGCTACGTCATAGTTGAAGATTTGAAGAGTTCAGAATCATATTTTTTTTTTTTTTTTTTTTTTTTTTACAAGTTTTGAATACTCCTTTTCTTGCATGTGATGCTAGTAAAAAGAGTATGGCCTATAGTTCTAGCGTTTTATATACTTATAATATATTATATTATTATATATTTATATATTATATTTATATAATATATTATATATATATTATATATTTTTTTATATATCGATATAGTGAATTATTTCGTTGTCAGAGAATTATTGGAAAATTCTCGAACTTATTAGGACTTAGTTGAAAGAGAGAGGGAGTAACTAATTAAATAGAATTTATAAAACATTTGAATTTTACCGTCTAAATCTCTAGACACCCCGTCATTATTCTATTATATATTTTTATATATTTTATGATTTTATTTATTATTTTAATTATTTTTTTATTATTTTTTTATTATTATTATTATTATTTTATTTTTATTTTTTATTATTAAACATTTGTTGTTTGAAGCTTTAAGAATAAGCGATTATATTAATGAAAGGAGAGAAAGAAGTTACTGCACTTTAACTACTTAGTCATCCCATTTATCCAAAAGAGATCAGACATGTCGTATGAATACTGATTTAGAGGAGTGTTATGGTTTTTGTCAAACTTTATGAAAAAAATCGTTCTTTTTGTTGATAATGCGAAAACATTATTTTAATCTACAAATTTCTGTACATGGCATAAAAATAGTTTATTTTGTATGTAAGGGGTAGGCGTGTGTTAAGTATTAATAAAACTAGAGATGAGAGGAGGTCTAATCATAGATGGACGAGAATTTTCAGATTGTTAAGGACTTGCTTCTGGATGTGATTAATATATTGAATTATTTTCTTTATAAAAAATAGAACTTTATGAAGTTAATGATGAAAGGATATAGTACCACCCAAACTAAAAGATTATGCCCACATTTTAAAAGCTAAAAAATGGGTTCATTTACAAAAGAATCAGTTAGCCTGTAATATATGAGCAGAAGGAAATTTGATTTTTCTTTTAAAAAATTTAATAAAATATCCAAAATTAATTATTGTATTAAAAAATTATAACCTTTTTTCTTGAATTATAATAAAGGTATTAAAAAATATATTTGTTTTATTTGGTAATAGTTGCATATGGGCCAAACTAATCAAATACTTTTCTACTTTTCCTTTATATTAATTGGTTTATTTATAGAGCCGGAATGTTAGTTAATGACTTTCTTCGTCCCGAAAGTTGATCCACCCTGTCATGCGCGGCGCTGAAGGTGAGAATTTTACTCACGTTTTACTATTATTATTATTATTATTATTATTATTATTTTTATTATTTTTATTATTATTATTATTATTATTATTATTATTATTATTATTATTATTATTATTATTATTTTTTATATTATTTTATTATTCTTAATTTTATTATTATTATTATTTTTTATTGATTATTATGATTATTATCAATCATCATCATCATCATCATATATCATAAATAGATATATATATTAGTTATTATTATTTATTCATTTTATTATTATTATTTTATTTTATTATTATTATTTATTTTATTTTATTTTTTATATTATTTTTTCAGTGATTATGCTGAGTTTGTTATGTGAATGTTTTATTAGAGCAGTTTTAAGTTTTATTGAAGATGAATCTCTTATTAGTTTTATTAAAGGGAGCATCAAGATCAGGTTGTTATCACTTACAGTAAGTATATTATATTATCTTATATTATATATTATATATATATATATTAGTAATATATATATTATTTATATTATATATATATAATATTATATTATATATATAATATATATATTATAGTGTAGTAATAACTGGTATCACTAGCGAGCGTGATATTCGATATCATCCCAGGTACCGCGTTAGTGCTATGTCAGTATAGTCATATTATTTTTCACTCATGTAGGTTCATGGGTGTTTTTTGGGGTATCATTTTACCATCCCAGATTCTCACGTACCTTCTTGGGTTATTTTTATGTATGGGATTCACCCAAAGGGGTGGTCCAAATGGGTGAGCCCCTTTTTTTTTCAGTACGGTTATTAGTTATTTTTAAGTTTTGTGTAGTTTATTTTTCATTTCTTTCTGGACTTTTAACAAACTTGTTGATTTGCGTCCCCATTTGTTTTATAATCGCACTTGTTTAATCATCGTCATAATTTTCATGTGTTTCGCCTGGATGATTGCATTCATCGTCGTTGCCCATCGTCAAAGAGGTCGCGTTTTTTTTTTTACAGTTCCGCATCGTTGGTCCGCAAACGAACGCCCACGCATTCCGCTGCTGCACATTTGCTCGGAATCGCTCGCAAAGCGTTTTAAAGGATTGAGAAGCCCCGCAGAACAAACGCAAGAGCACAAAGACCCGCGAGAGACCCAAAAGATTTTGAAAGCCATTGATGTCATAGTTACATGGAGTATGTAAAACCTTTTACTTTCTGATTTACTGTTTAACTCATTTATATGTATATTTATTATTAATTCATTAAAATATACTTTATACCTTAAGCAGTACACAATATCGATTTGCATAGCTACAGGGTAGTATAATTGCTTTTCTTTAACTGCTTTACTGCCTTTATGCTTTATGCTTTAGGGTTCTCTAAACAATAACTGCTTCTACTGAAAATATAAAGAATTAAACAATATGTAATATTGTGTTTCAACAATGATGCATCGATGGATCGATGCATCGATGCATCGATGCATCGATGCTTCGATGCATTAATGCATAAAACTAATATTAATTCTTGTTTTATGCTTTAGGAAGATAAAATAATTTGCTATCATTTTTAAAGTATTACAAGTTAAGCAGGTTAAGCCAGTAAAGCGTAAGCGAGTAAAGCAAGATATTATACACCCTGTTGCTATGCAAATGCGAAATTGTTTTACTGCTTTAAAACGATAAAAACTCAATGAATTTTAATTATTAAAATACAGTCTAAATAACTGGGAAGAGTAAAGTAAAAGGTGTTTTACATACTCCATGTAGCTATGACATAATGGTGATACTTGCTTTCCAATCTTTTGTGGTCTCTGCGCCGTGGTTCTATTTGTGCTCTTGCGTTTGATTCTTTGCGGACTCATCACTTTAATACGCTTTGCGAGGATTCGAGCCATGTCAGCAGCGCGGGAATTGTTGCTGGCGTTCGGTCTTGGGCAAGCGATTGCGGAATTGTTAAAAAAACGCGACTTTCCTTTGACGATTGCAGACGTGATTGCGATTTATCAGGCGAAACGACGATTGAAAATTAGGACGTGATTAACAGGCGTTATAGAACAGCAAAATGTGAGCAAGTCACAAGGTTGTTAAAGTCCAGGAAGAACATGAATAAATAAAACTACACAGACTTAATAATAACTATATCTGAAAAAAAGGGGGGTCCAACCCATTTGGGACTCCACCCCTTTGGGTGTAGCCCATACATAAAAATCAAAGGAGGACGTTGGAATCTGTTATGATAATGATACCCCAAAAACACCCATGACCTACATGAGTGAAATATATATGGACTTATGACAATACCACTTAGCGAAAGTACCGATGATTCGAGATCACTCGCTTAGTGGATGCCATTAGTATTGTAACTATACTACTATATATATATATTTTATATATATTTATATAATATTATATATAGTATTATATATATATAATATATATATTATATTATATATATATTTTATATAATTATATATTATATATTACCGTATTTATATATTATTATAATTATATATATATATTATATAATATATAATATATAATATATATTATTAATACCTTATAATATAATTATATATATTTATATGAAAATTATTTTTAGCTTATTGGGAGCTTATTCACCATGTTTTTATAATCTTATCCATCCTCAGAGGAAGTTGGCATTCTTAGAGGAAGAGAGCTTTGTAAGGAATTCAATTCTTGTATTGTATTCTGGTGTGCGAATGGGCGTCTGTACCTTTACTGTAAGTTAGCAATCCTTCAGTTCTTTTTATAATTTTAAAATTTCTATTTTATTTCTTTAAAACTATTTGAATTTGCACCAGTTAGATAACAAGAGAAAGTAAAATGCCGATGGGTAATGTTCCCCCAGATTTTTATGGTAGTCAGATGAATGATTACGACTCGTCGTTCAAAGAATTGATAGATGTTTTTTATGTGATGCAATCTATTTCGAGATTACCTTACCCAGTAGAGAATGCAATACTGAGTGGCTTCTCTGAGTTGTTACATTTTAGAGATGCATAAGTTTGCAATCTTCCCATAACTTTACATGCAATCTTCTTGAGATTATACAGAGGAATGTAATGATATTGAAGAATGAGGAAGATTGGAATTACGTATGGGTATGAGAGTATGAAGGTTTTGAGCTTTGATATCAAAATCTTCTTTGTCCATTTAGAAACCTCCGAATTTGTTCCAAGACTATTTTAACATTGCTATCCGCTGTCGTTTGTTGTTTTTCACCATGAAAAGGTTAAGCAAAAAGTGGATGAGGTTAGTAATAAAAATAAAAGTCGGTTAAGACAACGTTAGATGGGAATGGGATATAAAAACTACTGCAATACCGACTACTAATGGAATCAAGCGACTTAAGACTTTTTTTTTTATAGGATGGTGTGTGGTTTTGACGATGCATATTTGATTCTCGCACACAGGAGCGGTGCTTCGAATTTCGGCGAAGACAATTTTTTTGTCCCAATTATATATTATATTATATAAATATATTAAAATTATATATATTATATATATAATATATATATATTATATATATATATATATACATACTAGAATATATTATATAATATATTATATCAAATACAATATAATATATATATTATATATATCGATATATATTATATATACGGTATCTATATAATATATATTATATTATATATATTATATATATATTATATATATATATTATAATTATTATATATTATATATATCTATATTTATATATTATACTTTATGTACTAAGCAAATGATGAAGTTTCAAGAAGGTTTTGGATTATATAGGAGAAAAGATACTAAAGGTGATCGTATGAGAAGAGGAGGTAATATGGACAGTTTGAAGTGGATGAATGGGAATTACATAGGAATAGGAACTTTCTGGAAAGAGCGGAAGTGTAGAGATGAGAATAAGGGACTGTTTAGCATAAATGATAGGATTGGTGCTTTTGTAACTGTGAAATGGATGTGAAGAGTGCGGAGAAGACACTTCGAAAATCTGCTATATATGGAAGTATGAAGACGGTGATGTGAATTGTGTGTGGGATCTTGATGTGCAAGAGGATAGGTATTTTGGCGATGAGGTTATTAGTCAAGTAGAGAGGTAATGTAGAGTGAAAATGTTGATAGATGTAAATCTGAATTAGATGAAATTGCTGATGGATGTCAGACGCGGGTGAGATGGTGTTGACTGTTTGGAAGTTGCTGTAACAAGCGATTTATTGGAGGGTATAGTCCGAGGGATGAGAGACAGCAAGTAATCGAGTACCTTATTAAGGTAGGGAGATAAGTGGGACTGTAGGAATTATAGTTGAATTAGTTTATTGAGTGTTGTAGGAAGATATATGTGGTATTTGCCGAAGAGTTCGTCTGAGTGATGAATCGATGATTGGTGAAGACAGGTACGTTTAGAATTGTTGGTAGAGCCGATGTGTGGAATAAATCTTTACATTGAAGATGATTGAGAAAATGAGGGGAGATAGAGAATAATTGCTATTTAGTTTTATGGATTTTGACAGGGTATGTAGGATTAATAGGTTGAAGCTATTATGAGGTATAGTGAATATGGTGTGGTGTAGGTTTGATGGAATCAATGTATGTATGCTGGAGTGGATGTGGGTTAGGAATAAATTGTGTCAAGTGATTGGTTTAATTAATAGCGTGGTGAGCAGGTGTGTTATGTCTCCTTGGTATTCAATTTGAATATGGTGGGGTTGAAAGAATTAGAGAGGGGGTGCCAGGAATTGGTGTTAGAATGATGGAACATGGAGGAGTGAAGGGTGCCCTACCTATTATTGCGGATGATTTGGTGTTCTGTGTGGTGATCTGAAGAGAGTTGAGAGGATGTAGAGATTGTGCAGTGTTAGTGCTAAAAGAGGTTTGAAGTAGGTAGATAGGTTAAGGTTATGGTGTGAGTGGAGACAGTCTTGGTGTTGAAGTTGTTTAGTGGTGAGCCAGCTGGACCATATGTGTCTAGAGTTTAATTTAGGATCTATGTTGATGAAATGGAACGATGAGTGCGAGTGTAGTAGGAAGGTTAGTGAATGGCAGAAGTGGCTGGTGCCACTTAAATCGTTAGTGGTGTGAAAGATAAGTCTTGAGTGAGCTTAGGTCTTTTACACGAGGTTATGTTGTTACTGGTCTGAATTAATATATAGTAGTGAGACTATAGGGTCTGTAAGAGGTTGATCTAAGTTCCCAATGTGTCAGATACAATCTTTGGGCGATGTTAGGTGTGAGAAATTGTAAATGGAAGTATGAACGTATTAGAGAGAGTTGTGCTGTGTGAAGAAAGGGGTAATGAGCAATAATGAAGTACGCGTGATGGTTTAGGTCATGTGGAAGGTGAATGATAGTCGGTGTTGCGTTAAAGCGGATGTATGAGTGGTTGTGTGTTGGAATCGACCGGCTGGGAGACTGAGAAGTGATTGAGTCAGTAATAGAATGTCGGGAGGAGAGAATGTGAGTCTTGCAGAGGGAGAAGAAAGGTGCATATAGGAATAATGCGGTGTTTTGTGAGGGGGTTATGGTGGTTTTCACTTAGGCCAGGGATGAACCACTTCACTGACGATTATGCCATATGAGGTCCGTCGCCCGTTCCATGAAGCTCGTAGGTAAATTTTCCTGATGCGACGCGTTCCTCACTATAGGTATGAGGGGGGCGGTAGGTTGTGTTTCCTTTAGACTTGTCATATTCTTTTACTTTTTTTTCCTATATATAACGCACCTTACCCCCCCCCAGTCTTGGAGAAAAGGAGTATATTTACTTATATATACATATCTATAGTATATAATATAAATTATATATATAGTATTTATTTATATATAGTATTATATATTATTATTATATTATATATATATATACTTATATATATATATATATATATATACTTATAATATATATATATAAATCTATTGTTTCATTTTCAGGCGACATATTTTAAAAATCAATTCAATATATATATTATATATATATATATTCTATATATATAGTATATATAATATATTTATATTATATATATATTATATAATATTATATATATATTTATTATATTTATATATTATATATTATATATATTATCATATATATATATTTGATAGAAACCTTGAAAAAAAGGTTAGAGACCCCCCTAATAGAAACAACACAATGGAAAAGGAAAACCCTATAGTCTGACAAGCTCCAAACATATCACTTTTAAAGTGTATTGTAAGAAAAAGTATGTAGGGAAAGTCAAAGAAGAAAGAGCTTTCCAGGATTTATCAGTGGAGTTATGAGAATGATCATAGCTAGTATGGTTTGGAAGCAGAGCTGGACAGTGAAATGATGAATCTGTAGAAGTCACACACGACCCCTCCTCGAAGAAGAGGGTATACTTTCTAAAGGACTAAAGAATTTAGGAGAGTTCATTGCATTGTAATGGCCGATAGTATAAGAATAGTGATGTGGCTGCTTAGGGCTAGAATGAAATAGGGCTAAATTATTAAGGGTAGGGGAGTTAATGAGGCTCAAAGCTCTAGATCTCACCCTTTCCAAAAGAGATGTTTGAAAGGAACCTTCTTAGATATATAACGCGTACTTATGTAGAAACGGATGACAGCCTTATACAAATCAACCAACTGGAGTGGTGTGAAGGAGTACTGAAAACGCTTGGACCCAAGCTTGTTAAGTTAGGGAAACTGTGATCCTCCCAAGAAAGAAAAAAGAAGTACCAGAAGTAAGTCCGAGGAAGGTTCTGATAGACAGAGATAGTAAGTTTTTAAAGGCATTGAAAACTAGTAGATTATCCCTGTTCTAATTAGAAATACAGGGTCAGAGTCTAAGGACATGTTAGAATCAAATCGAAATATGACAAGTTTGCAACACGAAAACATCCATCTTTAGATGAGGAAGATAGAAAGAGCAAGAGGGAGCGGAATGTATTTTTTTTTTCGAAGGCACAAGCGTATGTTTCGGTTAATGAAAAAGGTTTTGCATAGACATAGACACTCGTTGTTCTAAAATATGGAATTAAATGAAGCTGCGAATGTTACAGAAAAGAGGAAAATGAATCCTGTTAAATTGCTCTGTACATGAGCGAAGTAAAATAAAAACATTGGTTTTTCGAATAGTTGAAAAAAAAGTTTTCAAAGTTGTTCCAGGTTCTTCCACAGCAAATAAAAGCGTTTTTAATATTTAAATGTTTCAACTGAGCTAGAACTTTTGCGTTTATTCACATTTACAAGTTGCTTTATCACATTACAAGTCCTGAGACTTTGCAGATTGTGTGAGAGCAAAAAATTTTAAGTGGTACTATTGCCTAGTTTTTTAGACATCCAACACATCTAACCTCCAGCTTCCATATTTTTTGAAAAGATAAGGTGTGTTATTGGTAATTTTTTAGGACTTAGAATAGTTACCCGGAATTTCGTGATACTGTACTGTGTTGGATTTTTTCTGAAAAAATTTGTTCCAAGTTGATAAATAGGTTTCAAAGTTTTCACAACTTAGAGTTAAGTAAAGTTTTTTTAAAGCAAAATTCTTTTAGTTGCAAGCTTCATTGGTACTACTGTATGCCAGACAGGTATGCCACAAATAAGTTAGACTTAAAAGACTAAACTTAACCTAACTTTTCTTCTAACAAAATAAAATAAAAACGTTAAACTTAACCTAACCTTTTCTGAAACTTTAGAAATTTTTTGAAGTTAGTAATTTTTTCAGAAAAAAAAAATAGCTTGTCACTAGTATTAGCTTATCTTACAAAGTATGGCCAATGTTACCACTTCAGCAAAAGATAAGATCTAATAGTTTCAAGTGTGTGTTTGTTGTCGCCATCTTCCCTTGATTTTTTTGTAAACACATAAAGCCCAATAATTTGGCTTCATCGTTTAAAAAACATAGTAAACTAAAATGTATTAGGTATTAGGTTAGGCAAATGCTGTATAATTAGATGCTTACGGTGAGGATAAGATGGGTATTTTAAACAAACGCACCTTTGTTTTCTTTAAACTGCTGTAGATGCTCTGTATACGGTATATTACAGAGTCTGCGTCAGCAGCCGAGTATAATGTCAATTGCTGTTGGTTACTTGTTTATCAGCAGTCAAAACTTTTAAATTTAAAAGTTGAGAAGTCTAAATTTTAAATTGTAAGTAAAAATTTGTATAGATTCTGTTAGCTACTATCAAGAACGATTAGGTAAAGAATAATGATCCTCCACCGTAATAGCACTAAGAAAGTCCAGACTTATGATTATGGTTATTAAACATATTTGGTATATCATCTAAGACGTATTAACAAGGTATCCAGGAATCTGGTTCTTTAGTTATGTGGTTCAAGATGAGAAGTCCAAGCATTAAATATGTTAAATATTTCATTCGTGATTATTAATGGCCTCACATTTCTGACATATATTCAATGATGTTCATTTAGGGGGTATGCGATTGGATGGTTCTCTGCAAAATATGTTTGGGCAGTAATTTAATGGCCTAGATTTAACAGTAACAAGGAGAAGTGAAAGGATTAACTTTTTTTAGTTTAAGCAAAGAATTGCTGAATCTTCAATTATAATCGTACTGATAAAAGGAGTCATAAACCTTCAGCTATTTTTGTCATCAGCTGAAATTTAAAAATAAAAATGACTGCTATTCAAACTGTTTTATGCCTTCCTGCTTAGATTGCTTCCATTTGATGATTGAAATTCACATTATTATCTGACAATAATGACTGGCATGTATTTTTACTTTTAAGGTAGGATATTATTATATTGTTTGCATTTGAGTTAGAGAGCTTGGGGAGGTTTGCCAATACTTTAGCGGAGACATTATTAGATAATTACAAATCAGTAATTGATAACAATCCATAACCTTTAAAGCCCTCAAAGGCCGATTTTTCTTTTTATTGGCATCTTATCCGCTGGTAATCCGAAATATAAAATTCTGGACCACTGAGTTCATGTCGTAGTACCAATAAGGCTATGAGAAGCAAAGCAAATCCAGTATTTTTTTAAAGAAGGTATAATAAATTAGAAAAATTAGAAAAAAATTCATTCCAAGAACATTTAGCAAAGAAGAGAAGCAATGCCTAATTAATGTTAAAAACAACTTAGACTAACAATAAATTTTGATAATTTATCAGATGCACAATCCATTTAATCCATTAAAGTAATAAGACAATATTTAGAAGATTGAGAGAAATATCCCATCATTGGGCATGTTTTGAGATATGGAATAATAATTTTGGTTACCTTTTGACAAAAAATCATGCGCTACAAAAAAAAAATACCCAATAATGGAAAAATATTGAAATTCAAAACTCGAGGAAATTTCCCCTCCCCCAAATATGTTTGACCACACAACAGAGTGGAGAAGTATTGCTATACCATATACCATTTTTGCATGTTAAATTGAACATACAAATGAATCGATTGAATCTTTAATTCGCTCTTTCGGTATAAGAAAACGACTAAACTTTTTTCTCAAACCACTTGCCGATTGTTAATTGAAATTAGAGCTCGCATGGCTATGCGACTTCGCGTTATTAGGTATGACTTCTTGCCGCATCTATTTGACAGAGAATACTCATTTTCCTGGGCAGTTTATTGGAGGTTACAACAATAGGGAACAGATGGTTCCATGTGGCCCCATCATTAAAGAACAAAACCAACACGTAATCTTTAATAGTGAAAACCTATAACTAGTAAAACGCGTAATAAAAAGTTTTCAAACTAAAAATTGTTATAATATATATTATATTATATATATATTTAATATATAATATTTATATAATATATACTTATAATATATAATATATCTGTATAATAATAGATATATAGTAGATTATATATATTATATATATAATTATATAATATATTATTACCTTACTTACTTGATGCCCCTGGCGCCCCACACTTTAATTGGAAGCCACACACATGCCTCCAGGAGAAACGACGCGTACTGCCGCCGCACTGTGGCGGTTTATCCAAACGAGGTCGATAAGTTGAGGAATATAGAGAAATCGGGCGCGGGGGTCCGTCTGAGAGCATGTAGCATCCCGAAGGACGGTTGCTTCGATTTTGTTGTCATGGGAATGTTATATTGAACTATCACGGCTGCGCAAGTGGGAATAAGGTCGACATTATCGAGTGATTGAATCTTATACTTTACTATTTGCTATGAGTTTAGCTGGTGAAGTGACTCATGATCTGCTCCCGGCAAGGTCAATTTGTGGCCGTACTTCTGGACAGTGGTTTTCTTCTCTAGGGGAAGTATTTGGAGGAGGGGGGGGTTTAGAGCAAATTGTATAATTAATCAAATCATTTAAGTTTGAAAGGTATGTGTGGTTGTAGATGTGTATATGGTGGATAATGACCGGTACATCCATGAGCCATATGACGAGGGGAGGCGGAATTATTGTTGTTATAAGTGTCTGTAACATAGAATTGGAGCTTGGTGAAAGAATAGGGGGGGAAGATGGGGAGGATGGAAGTTTCGTCGTCGTTAAAATGTTGGATGGAAAGGTGTTTTTTGTGCCTTGCAACCTGTCATAATTTTTGAAAGGGCTGGTTTTGGAAGATTTGTATTTATATTGTGTTTGATTTCTTATTGTGTGTGAGCCATGCTGGTGAGGCATATTTAGATTTGTTCTAAGAGAGTGCTTATAAGTAAGGATGAGTTTTTTTTCTGTCGCTGAATAGTTATGATGAAAGAAAGGGTTGCGAGGGTGTTGAGCTTCTACGTCGGGTTATTGAGGACAGGAAATGATTTG
Source organism: Trachelipus rathkii (assembly GCA_015478945.1). NCBI lineage: Eukaryota > Metazoa > Arthropoda > Malacostraca > Isopoda > Trachelipodidae > Trachelipus > Trachelipus rathkii. The sequence continues at coordinate 18,251 of JABUQX010091716.1, read as the reverse complement.
GTCGATGTTGGTCAGGGGAGTAAAACGTCATGTGAATAGTGTCATAGGTTAAGTCAATATTTTGCTGGTTTGTTTAGTGGAAGGAGGTTATATGTCAGGGTGAATAGGAATGGAGGGAGATTTGTGACTGGTCAAGTAGTTAAAAAGAGTAATTCTAGGATTTAAGGGGGGGGATGCTGTCATTCTGTTGGAGTGTTAATCAGATTTCTAAGATAAACTGTAAATACTTCCTGGGTCATTTGTTATCACACACGAAAAATGTGGCCTATGTTTTACGATCGAAACGAGTGGTATTGGAAAATGTTATAGACTGAGTCGTCTGGCGTAAGTAAAAGTTTGGGGATTGGTTGGTTGGGTGAGATAGAATCTGCTGTTGAAAAAGCTTTGAACAAAAAATGGACGAGACTGAGAATGGCGGCCTGTGGGGACGCGATTTTTGAATTTGATGGAATGAGAGAGGTTGTGTTTGTATGAAACCTTTGCGAAACGATTGGTGAGGAAATTGGAAGAGCCATTTTTGTCATATTTACCAGGGGGGGAGTGGAGATTTTTTGAATAAGGATGTGTGAGTAGGTAATGGGGACAGTGTCGAATGCTGTTATGCTATGCAGTGTCAGTATGATTGTGGTAAGGTGGATTGGTTGAAAGCCTATGTACATGAGTGTGTTGTGGTAAGGAAGATGAGGGCTGTGGTTGTTAGAGTGTGTTACTTTGAACCTTACGTTGTTGGCAATCTGGAGAGATAATGGTCAGGTGGAGATAATTTTGTTTTAGATATTAATTTCTCATAGTAGTTTACTAATGGAGCAAAGCAGAGAAAATGGGGGTAGGAGGAGAGGGAGTTAGGGTCTTTTTTTGTGTCTGAGTTTTGGTGCAATATACAATGCTTTGTCTTCTCAAGATTGGTAAGGTATGTAGTTAATGTTGCCCAAAGATTTGTTGAAGATGCTTCGTAGGATTTAGAGATTTGCATTGTTTCTCTAAGGTATTTATGTGTAGGTTTGAGATTATTGAAGTCCTGGACCTGTTGGCTATTTTGAATATTTTTGAGGTCTATTTAATGGCTTTCTGATCATCTGTTGGTGTAATGTGGGGTGGGAGGGTTCGTCATAATCTTAAGTTTCAGTGTTTTCTTTATTTTCCTATTGTCGGGGTAAATAAAAAAAACAACTTAGAAAAAAAATCAAACTAAACTTTAGTATTATCTTATAGTATATATAAATATATAATATATATATTATCTATATATTATATATATATAATTATATATATATAATTATATTATATTACCTTTCCTTCTCTGTTGATATTTATATACGACTAAAAGACATAATGGTATTTTATATATATGACTTTTATGTTATAGTTCCCCCCTCTCTGTGATACAATCCATTATATTAGACACAGACAGACTTAACAGTTATATGATTTTTTTAAAACTATTCTTTCTGTTTGGTGAAGCTCAATTTTTATAATTATGTTTTTTAATTATTATAAATTTATATTAATAATTGTTACAAATCATAAAATACCTTTATGAATTAAAAAAAATTCCGCTTTTTCAACCTCTCCAATTCTTTGAATCAAGGCCTTACAAAACATCATCATCTGCAAAAACTGCATGCACTAGGGTAATGGCAAATCTACTAAATTTTCATTTCAACTAAGAAATTAAAACATATTACATTATGAGACATCACACCCCACTTTCTAAGCCCACCACATGCATAAAAAAAAATGAGGAACAGTTATCTAATTTTTCTATATAGAAATTAAAAAATATTTCTATAAATTATTGTTCCTATCCAGCTTAGCCTATCCAGCACTGTTTCATCCAGCTGCTATAAAAAATTCAATATCTGGTGCACCCCTAATATACTATATATATTTACAATATAATAATAATAATAACAATATTTACTATAATAATTATATATTATAATATAATATATAATATATTTAATATATGATAATATATAAATATGTTAAATTAAAATTAAATGTATGTTTAATAAGGCATATTAGAAAGTAAAAAGCTCAGTTAAGATTGTTTTTACCATATGTACGATCAGCTAAAAATCTATGTGAAAAATCCTTTTGAAGCCAAATGTAGGAGAAAAATTTTCAATTGCTAACAATGTGCAAATGTTTTAACCAATTAATCTTTGACAAGGAATCATATTGTCATCTAATTAAACTTAAAACTTTGTAGAATAAAAAGAAATGAACTATAGATATTAATTTCTGACATTTCTGCTGATATTTCAGCTGAGAGTGACTATTTAATCAACAATAATATATTCCAACTATAGCTAGAATTGGAAAATAACAGAAATTGACAACGCTGACTTTTGTCTGCTCGTTCCCCAAATTTTTTAAAGCGGAATATAATAGAAATATGACTAAGAATTGCACACGCATATGATTGGACAAACAAACACTTAAGGCAATTCCCAAAAAATATTAAACTCCGAATGATACTTCGTACATATCATAGGAACATCATTAAAAATATTTAGGAGAAAATGATCTATGAAACTCTACATATAAAATTACCAGAAATAAACCGAATCACACTGGGAAGAACTTAGAGCAAAGACTGTAATCTTGAACAAGAACAAAGTATTTTCCAATTTAATCTATGAAAAGTTTTCTTCTCAAGGATTAGGTACAAGTAGCTTATCATATATATTTAATTATATATAATTATATATAGAATATATAATTATACGTTATATCTTAAATATTACTATAATATTATATATTATATATATATATATATATAATATATATATATATATATATATATATATATATATATATATATATATTTATATATTATACCGATATATATATATAATTATATTATATTATATATATATTATACTAAATATATTATTATATATACTGATATTAATAATATTTATATATATATTATTACTAATATTATTTAATATTTATATATACTAGATATATATTATAATCTTTTTTTCCCCGACTGCGTAAGTGTGCTTGATATACTCCGGAAAAGAGAAGCTAGTTAGAACAATGACACCAATCGAAAAGGAAAAGCCCATCCTTGCCCGCCACCCTTTTTATACATACTTAATGAAGAACTCTCGGCAGTCTAATCCACCTTAGAGCTTCACGGGCCGTCGATGACCTTCACCATGCATTACGTCAATTAGGTTCATCCTCGGCCAGGTGGCCACAACATCCCTCACAAACCCCGCCATCACTCATATTATGTCCTTTATTCTCGCCTCTGCCAAACTCAAATTTCCTCCTTCAGACATCGTTTACTGACTGAATCCACATTTTCTTCGGTCTCCCAAGCGGTCAATTCCCAACACACTCGCCAATATACATCAGCTTAACCAACCGACTCATTCATTCTTTTCCCTATGACAACCATCTCAATCAGTACTTATTCATATATCTGTCATTTACTCCCTTTCTTCACACCACATAACTCTCTCAATACATTCATTCCTCATCTTCATTTTATCAATTCTCTTTCACACCTAACACGCCCCTAAATTATTTATCCATCTGAACGCATTGAACTCCTAGATCTATACCTCTTATTCCAGACCATAGTCTCACTACTATACAATTAACACAGTAACAACATACCCCTCATGCTAAGACCCTAGTGCACTCAAGACTTGATTGTCCCTTTACAATCACCAAAGATTTAATTGCACACAACCCACCTTCCGTGCCATCTCACAACTTCTTCCTACTCCCACTCGGAAAGTCATCCGATCAATTCATCCAACATAATACTAAAATTTAAACTCAGACACTGTTCCAGCTGCTCACATCTAACATAACTATTCACACAGTTATGTTCTTCACTCCCGACCATAACCTTACTCTTATCTGAGTTAACTTTCAAACCCACCCTATTAACACCACCCCCCCCCCCCCTCCCCATACCAATTCTCTCCAACTCTTCAGTTCACTTACACAAAAACCCAATTTATCATCACGCATAATTAATAGGATAGGGATCCTCCACTGACCATCCATTTCATCTTCAACATTCTAAACTCCATTTACCTGCTCAACCCCCATCTCTAATTCTGTCATAACCCCCATCCAGAGATCGAAAGTGATAAGCAAAGGCAGAGAAACACAGATTCCCTGCCTCACGTCCCCTATTAGATATTAAAAATCACTTTTGACACCATTATATTCTTACATACATTTGGATGTCCTGGGGTGTTTACATTCCTACCAACCTACACCATAAATACGCTCTCCTGCCATAGAAGCTTCCCTATTAATCCTATCATACGCTGTTCCAATTCCGTAAACTAAATACAACAATAATATATAAATAAATATATACATAAATAAAATAAGAAAAAAAAATAAATAAATATAAAAGTAAAATATATAAATAAAAAAAATAAAAATATAAAAATCACATAAAAATATTAATAAAAAACATGAAAAAAACTCATAAATACCAACTAAATAAAACAAAAGAGAAAAAAAATAATATAAATATAACAAAAAAAACAACCCAAACAATACAAAAAAAAAACAAACAAAAATAAATAAACAACAATAAAATAATAAAAATATAAATAATCAATAATATATAAAAAAATAAATAAAAATATAGAAAACAGTAGATAAATATAAAAAAAAAAAAAAAAAAAAAAAAAAAAAAATAAAAAATACAATAAAATAGACATTAAAAAAAAAACGAACAAAGAAGAGCAAATAATTGTAACAGCAAACACAAAGGCGAATGCACCAGACCCAACAAAAGAAAAATAAAATAAAAAAAAAAAAAATAAAACAAATCATATCAAATATCATACACAATACACCAAATATAAACATACACATACTACATTACTAATGAACAAAATCATAACACAACAACAAAAACAAAAAAAATAAATTCCATTCAAACTAGCACACAATAACCAAAAAACAAAACACAATATAAACAAATCACTATAAACTAAAATATCAAAAAAAAAAAACTGAATAATAAACCTATAATACAAATAACAAAAAAATCAACAAAAAAAATATGTACAAATAACAACATACACATATACAAATAACATAACATATATATACACCAAAACAAAAATATATATAATTACTAATTAAAAACTATAATACACAATACTATACAAACATAACATATAAAACATAAATTCCCATATACTAAAATACCACCAATCATACACATACATTTCTCAAAGAGCTATTGAAGAAAACCAAGTAGTCTCTAAATTCATATCTAGAACTTCCAACAAAGTAGAAGATTTTCCAACTCAAATAATCAAATATAAAAAAAAATAAATATAAATAGCAAAGAGATAATCATAATACTCAATATAAACATATCAATATCATTGATAAAATTAAATACAAAATAAAATTACACTAATAATAATATATAAATTAAATATTATAAACCGAACATAAAATGTTTACATTGGTGAAACCTATATTAACACAAACACATACAAAACATAAGAAAAATTAAAACAATAAACCAAATAAAACTTAACATACAATTATAAAGCACACAAAATACTATTCACATTATTAGACCACTGCATTCATCAATTGAATCACACCAGATATGTTCAGATAAATACATATATAAGTTCTAACAAAACCACTAAAAATTTATAACATAATAGCAAGAGAATGCTCAATATAATAAACCTAATTCCTATATAATACAATTAGAATATACAAACAATAAACTTACTCAATCCTACATTCCCTCTCCTCCCCTCTCCTCTCCATCAAACACCACCCCAACACAACCCTACCAAACCCTTTACATACCAAACACCTCACTATATACAAGATAAACAAAATAAATACTGACAATCTATACCACATCACCACCACACCCATCTCCCCCACGCGAACTCAACCCGCACATCCTACCACCAAGACAGCGCACCACCCAACACACTACCTAGCAACTCTAAAATTATCTCTATCCTCTTTCTCACCTTCATCTCTCTTAATATTAAAGTATTATATTTTATAACTATAATATAAACTACAGCAAATGTCGAGTATCGAAAACGAACGCATATCGAGCACAATAAGTAAGTCCAATTAACACTATGAAATACGTACATACATTCCCTACACAATCTGCAACACAATAATGAGTCCTTCTGCACCAGTTCTTCCTTACATCTCCGCAGTCTACTAAGCAATGCATATACCAAATAACTAGAAGCTGATTAAAAGACCTCTTGCGCAATTCGAATACTAAAAGCTCCTGCTCTTACATTCAAGCCACTATTGACATACGATACAAAGAAAATAGCCACTAAAATTTATAACAAAACATCCTCACTTGTTCAATCCGAGATCTCCGCACTTCCTCAATGAATGCAAGTAATACCACAACAAAACCAAAACAACAAAAATACTAGTTACTAATAAAATATAAAACTATATAACAACACACCTATAACAAATCATAAACATCAATAATCATAATACTACTACACATCTCAAAACCACACTAACTATAATAAACTCATAAACAATACTACACATACCTCCTCTAGATACAACCATATATACACAACCCTAACTATATAAACACCTACCTATATCACTACATAATATAAGATCTATAAATCAATCCTCCAATTTCACCTCAATATATTAACATCTGATTAATAACATGCAAAATAGTACAAATTTAATTATATTTTACCGAACATATCGCTTAAAACACGCGGTATATTTTCAGCGTGTTTGCAATCTACTATCAGTACTAAATAACAATGTATATATTACTCTGAGGTGCCAACAAGGGAGATACAAATGTGAGATCATTAATCCCATAGACAACAGTTTTAGATCTATATTTATACACTTAGCAAGCATGTTTCTCCTATTCGGACTTACTCAGTGTTCGAGAAGCGAAAGAAATTGTGGTAAATACTATATTCTGTGTATGAATAAAATTTTGAAAAGCATAGAACAAATGGAAGATGTTTATCATGTCATAGACCTTTCGTGCCATGTAGGTTGAGTAGATGAGTATGAACGAGAGTTGGCTTTGTGTGAGGGTCAAATTTGTTATTATGATACTTCGCAGTTTGGTTTGTGAGACACCTACAGGGTCCTTAGGAATGGATTCCACACCACGTAATTGTAATACATTATCTTATTAATGGTCGCAAGGCGATGGATAGTCATGTGGTTATGATGCACTGTGTCACATCTTTGAATATAGATATCAATGAGTTGTGGTGTTGTTGTTTCCGTGTGGCTTTTCTACACTTGCGCACGTCTTATTTTCAGTCTTCAATATCTTATTTCTATCTCTCTAGACTTTATTATCAACGGATGCAATTACGTAGCTTCTAGGCCCCCTTTAACAAGGGTGAACATATATGTGAGAGTTCAAAGGAACGATATGACGAATTATATTGGCTTAATACTAATATTAGTATATAAGTTGTGATTTAAACATGAATCAACGGTATATTCAAATAATATATAAATAGTCTATAGAGTATTGCGTACAGAGACTTTCATATTTTATATAATATTTTATTGTATCATATATTAAAAAATATTAATAATAGTCCTTAAAAATATATAATATTCATATATTATATACTATACATCTCCGTATATCAGATATTCATACTTCGTGACATGGTATTATACCACTAGTATAATATAGCTGACAACAAATAAATAATAGGCTAATTATTCATAAATCGTATTAAAATTGCGCTAAAATATAATAAAACTATATATGATGAATCAACTATCCCAGAAAGAGGCCAGCATGCAACGAAAAAAAACATATAACAGCTATAACAAGGAAATAAATATTAAAATTTATTAATCAGGAGACATTTGTTTCCATGAATAAAAAGAATAATGCTATTTTTAAAATTTAAATTGTGAAAATGTTTCGGAAAAATTCACGGTTTGTATAGAGACGACACACGAGTACTCCGAGAAGTGTGTAGCACGCAAAGGTCCAAAATGAGTCTGATTTTTTTCACTAAAGAATACTCCACACAGTAAAACTTATAAGTATGGACAGCACTCAAGGTCTCCGCGCCTCAACTCACAGAGGGACGACGGAAGTGACCCAATCCCGTTCGGCTTCGAACCCTCTCTATAAACAAGGAATATCAAAAGAGAAAAATGATTACACATATTTCAACATAGTACGATAATCGAAATACGAAAAATACTACGAGTGGCCAACTGTATTTACTATCGGAACCTAGATGCAGGATCTTCAAGCGTCAATCGCAGCGATACACTTGCCAGATTCAAGTATTGCTATACTAGTATATTAAGGTGTTATTAATAAATCATAGAAATAAAAAATAATTTTTTTTTAAGTTTGTCAACTAATATGACTCTGAAATCATCCAATAATTTTCAGAATCTTTCTAAAATATTTATATTTATCTATCACTATCTAATATTTTCGCAGATTTGGTAAATATAAATTAATATTATATATATTAATGTCAATCTATTATATAATATATTATATATATATATTATAATATATATTAATTATAATATTAAATATTATATATATATAAATATATAATTATAATCATATATATATATAAATATATAATATATATCTATAATTATATATGATAATATAATAAATATTATAATATTATATATTTGATTATATATATTTAAATCATATATAAATTACGTTCCTTCATCTTCCATTTTTTTCCCCAAGACTGGAGGTAAGCGTGTCTATATAGGATACATATTGAGCATCGCAAAAGAGATAAGTTACTAGTAAGAAATATGAACAATTGCAAGAGAAGATCCAGCCCTCTTACACTACCCATCTATATATCGCTATCAGAAAAAATTCCACCCCACCTTCACGTAGTACCACGTCAGTAACCGGATTACCTCAACCTATGAGATACTTCGATACAAGATATGTAGAAGGATTAATACCTCGCCTAAGTGATTGGCCACAACATATCTACATTTGTACCTCTTCTATCTCATAAAGACCACGCCAATTTCATAATATACTTCATTTATTGTCACTCCTTATCTCATTCTCGCCTCTGCCAAACTGATCTCTTTCTCTACCTATCAGTCATTTCGATTATAATGGAATCATCGAATAAAGCCATTTTTCATCACAGAGTGCACCCAGGCTGCTGTTACGCTTCGCTGCTTTTCCCAACACATACTCACTCACCCGACTTTCAGTTCTAAGCATCCGCTTAGCCACCGCACTGTCCTCTACTCTACTTTTGATTCCAGCATACCAAAATCTCCCTAGTCTACACTAACTTTCATTTGTGTGTGGCCTGCATCCCTTATCTCTACGACAAACCCCACCCTGGCACTTAACCTTTACCTATTCTGCTTGGACTACTCCAAGACCAGCATTGGTTAACTTTACCTTGTATTTTTCAAAGATTCAATGCTACCTTTTAATTACTCCTTTTCGACTAACTTAAGATCGGTGACAACACTGCTCGGAAAAAACGGAACACATTTGACACTCGGTTGATTATGTGTCCTACAAAGGTGGAAATACACTGCTTTATGTGTTAGGGACAGCCAGGAGTCGCGAAAAGACGGATGATTGCTGACAACACAGAGCAGAGAAACACACCCAGTTTAACCTTACATGTTTAAAGACATAGCGCACTACAAGTCTGTGAGCATGCTCGTAAACAACCCCGACCAACGTATTTGCAGGGCATAGAAGGGTCAACCCTGACGCCACAATTATCCATGCACAACGCCGTTACGCCACTACCTGGCGAGCAGTGCCATCATCCGATCGCCTCTTTCTTCCAGCAACCAGACTGAGCCCACCACAGACAATGAGATAAAAAATCAGAGACATCTGTAGAGGGCAGCGTCGTGCACTCTTAAGTGAGCGTGGCACACCGGAAGAGAGCAACGATGGTCCTTCCACCGCACTATACCAGTCAAGCGCTACTTCTGTGCATTGCTACGGTGACGGTTCACACTACCCGTGCCAGTATAACACAACGCGCCGGGCAAATTGCAGAACCAGCCGCTTCAGAACTGCGTCGGCGAGACTTCACCACCACACAAACACCCAACTGTCAAATGCATGACACAGGCGAGTAAGAGGGGACGGGCGACCATATGCACGCACCGTTCCAGCGGTCCCATAGTTCACTGGACTATGTCTCGAAGCCCAGTCTTGAGTAGTTGAGTGGCCAGAACCGCGGCAACTTGCGAAAGGCTGCAAACCCTATTAAAGGCACAGTATATACAAATGAAATAACCAAGGAAACTAAGAACAGCATCTCTACCGAGCAACTCCCGTGTATGAAAGTTAATACACTACACGGACACCATGATTTAGAGGCGACTGTGACACATCGGCAGACTCGTCTGAATCGTGGAGCAGATAGAATCAACGCTCGGAGATTATGGAGGGCACCGGGTCAGAGAAAGCTTGACACCTACAAACACCAAGAGAAGTAGTAACACCGGGCAATTAAGCGTCGCACGAAAAATCCCTAGCGAGACACGTGAGTGGCAAAGCCATGAAAAAGCCAATAGATTTAAGGCTTCATATGAGGAATACTCTGATTTTATTAGATAAGTGAATATAAGATTATAGAGATAGAATACTGGAAAAAATACAGGATCCGATAAGAGAATCTAACCATACTGCATATATCACTAGTTATAACCGATACGTGACCAATGATGTATGAATATTGTATCCATAGTACTAAGCAATGACACAATACCCGAGTACTCAGGACTGATTATGTGAGTACATACAGTCGCGAAATATCACTCCTTTCCTTATGACTTCTCTGTCCTCGATGAATAGGTAGTAGCGAAAGTATTCATTGCGTGATTACGATATAAAAATTCCGATCTAACAAAGTACGCTTCTTATAGAATGTGTGTTCACCAAAAGATCCAGACCGAAGAGAGCACAAGAAAATGCAGATGTCTCATGTAATGTTGAAGGGATACAGGTGCATGCCTGGCGGTGGTATTTGTGCGAAGTTCGGGGTATCAGAACCACAGGGCTAAGAAATGGACAGGCCAGAAGGCAAAAATGTGATATAAAGTGCACAGCATATCCTAAGCGGCTGTAGCTGGTGTAGAAAAAAATAGACAGAATGTGACACAAGAGGAAGAAGCAGATCAGAGAGAAAAGGGGACGGAGAGAGATAGCCACGGAGTCACTGCCCTCTAGGAAACTTCTAGTAGCTACCCGACGAGGTGTGTAAGGTCCTAAATTTATTGAGTCAAATCTGACGATATAATATAAGACAAGGAAGAACGAGGGTAAGACCACCTTAATCTGAGCTACATGAAGGAGATTCGAGCAGCTAGACAGAAGTTGCGGGACGTATGGCTCACTCACATAAAAAAGAGGATAGTCACCATAATCGGAGGGCGTAATGAAAAGTAAGATGAGCGATAGTTGACTCAGGGATAATAAGGGTGATAGATAGAGAACTTGGTGAGTGAAGACAGTATAAAGGTGAGAGACGGTAGTGGGCTAATATAGGAGATCATCATGTAGTTAGTATGGATGTTGACTGTATATGTACGTGTTAGAAGAATAGGCCTGAGCCGTCGGGTGAGAACAGGGAAAGGATATATGAGTGGGGGCGATGCTTAAAATGACGTGTATACATGGTCGGTAATAATGAGTAAGCTGAAAAAATAGACATACTCTGTAATATAATAGCGTCTGGAGAAACTGGCAAAGGATGAAGAGTATAATAAATGGACGGTATAATATAGTGGTAGAGGCCGTGGATGGTAGCAGGTAAGTAGATATACAGCAAGGAGTTAATTACAATTTACAAGGACATTAATTTAGAATAATTGGTGTATGGTAATATGAGAAGTCCTTATAGAGTAAATAGTAAATTATATAATAGATAGTCTACTGTATGTATATATCCGGGTAGAACGCCCTATAGTTATTGTAATTAAGTTAATGTTAAATATTATGATATATATGATATATATATATAGGATATATTATTATATTAATAATAATTCATGTATATAATAGAGTATGATATCATATATATAGGATAATAATATATGATAATATAGTAAATATATATATATCTTCTTTTCTTATACTATTCCTTTCATTTCTTGTCACCGTTAACCTGCTTTTGCCCCAAAATGGGAAGAGGGTTAAAGTAGTGTAGTTCATGTACAGAGCATCGTGGTATTAAAGATAAAGCTTAATAGTGAGAGTAGTAGAAACATGACAAAACGTCGAGTAGAGAGTTTACGAAAAGAAAGCCTGACAAGCCTTATACCGCACCCTCATCGATGGTACCAATTAGATATTAGTATGAGAGAGCTCTTAGTCACAGACAGAGAAAAGTATTCCAATGATATGATATATATACGTATATACTATATATAGTATATAGATATTAATAGGATATATAGATATATATATATATAGAGGTAATTATATGATAATAATAGTATATTAATATAGTAATATGAAGAGTAATATATAAGTAAGTTAGGATTAGAGATATATAAGTAGATTAGATAGAGATTGAAAGAAAGAGGTATATTATAGATATATAAATGATATAAAAAATATATATAGATTAATAGTAATTATATATAATAAGATATATAAAGAGATATATATATATATTATTATAAGATATATATATATAAGTATATGAAATATATAGATATGAAGAGAACTAAGTATATATATATAGAGATATATAGAGTAATATATATAGTATATAGTAATATAAATATAATATAAAATAATATATGATGTAATATAAGATGATGGAATTAAACGAAGGGGGTCTGGTTCATAGAGTGTTAATGGGAAGGGGGTATGTGAGTGTTTGGTATGAAACTAGTAGGATAAATCTATATATGATGTGCTGGGATATAGTTATGAGAGGTGAGCTATATACGCGCTCTGAGTGGGGCAAAATAGAGTGAAGTAGGGGACCAATTAATAGGCGATAGCCATCTGGTAGGGGTGAGGATACAACAAGAGGTACCACCAATATGGGTTATTACGGAGGCAAAGTAGATGAGGTTAATGGGACATGGTCAAAGCCTCAATAGGAATGGAAAAATAGAGGAATTTACGAATCAGATTCCAAGAATAATAAAGCCACTATTTATATATTATTTTTTACTAGGTGAGATTACAAGGTTGTAACGCCAGAACATGCGATGGTCAGTGTAGACCGAATGAGGAAAAAACTGAACTACCAGGACAAGCGCTCGAAGAACCTGAAGAGAGACGCCAGATATCCTTGAAGCAAACATTATAAAATAGACCCGATAGAGGAACAAGCGCTCAGTATCAGTTTAGAGCTGATACGTCTTACGGAACCGGTCGGGTAGAAAGACATAATCTCTTTTTCCAAGAGTATAGGATTACTTGTAAACTGTGATATATAGAGGGGAACCGAAAGCAAAGAAGAATGTGACTACGACAAGAAGGTTTTTTGACCATATGCAGCTTCAACAAAGAACATGCTAATAAGATGGAGAGCTTTGGAGAGAGAAGACGGAATCGTTAAGAAAATTGTCTGCATGTCGAGAGTAGCAAAATGAATAAAGCAAAGGGTTCAGACCGTAACAGTTTTATTTGCCTGGTACGGTTCATATAGCGTGGATAGGTGAGGTGGGATAAGGTAGGTGATGAGAGCAACGGGTTGATAGTATGATAGTATAGGATAAAATAAGGTTCGAATGATATATAATGAACAATAAGGATCATATATAGTCTAGGAAGATAATAGGATGAGGGAGTTTATGTAAGACAGGCGCACATAGGATAAACGGGGGCACGCGTAGCTGGTCCCAGATCCGCGGCCAGGGGGATACTGAAGGTCGGAAGTATAGCCAATAGGATAGGGGTATTACCAGTAAACTTAGGGATAGGTAATTAGATGTGATAGTATGTAATGATGCCAGGGTAGTATATGGCTCAAGTTAATAGTGTAGAATCAGTGGCGTAATAGTAGGTATGAAAGGTATGAAGTCGGAGTAGAGTAGTAATACTGAAGGGTGGGATTAAGGTGTAAATAGGTAGAATTATCATTAACATAACAATGGTGGGAATAGGTGAAAGCGGAGAATAGGAGTCCTGCTCTAGAGTGTGCATAAGGCGCGTCATTTAGGCATGAGGGGTATGTTGCATTTCAAGCTTGTGTATAATATCTGGAATAATACGATTAGTAAGTAAGACCCGTTACATCGGGTGCTGGGAGGTAAACCTTGAGAAGCGAAATTATGAGCATGGCTCCTGAAGTCGAATGCTCAGCTCTGCCAGCACAGGAGTCGCGACAATCGTATACAGGGGGCTCGTACGCCGGGGAAGGAACCAGAAAAGACAAGTCACAGGCGCGGACGGCAATATGAATTGGGCGTCTCGCTAGTGCGGGTGTTTAACGTCGAGAAGAGGATTGATAGAAATGAGGAAACTGAAGTCGTATAGAACGAGTTCTCGCTCGTTGGTGTGAAAGCACAAGAAAGGACAGTAGATGATAAGATATGAATAGGGCTGAGCAACACTTAATGCACCAAGCGTGAAACTGGGCTATGAGAGAAACTCCGAGCTTATTGGGGTACCAACATGTAGGGCGCCAAGGCTTGAGGATGACATTGCAGGGATAGATGTCAGGATCCCCTGTGAAAGTAAATTCGCGTTAAGTCGGGTATGAACCTTTCTCAATAGTTGAAGCTAGAATGGTGCTCACTCCTGGGCGCGACAGTCCCGGACCGAGCGACAAAACCGCGCTCAGAGAGAAACAAAAAAGAAGTGGATTGAGTCGGTAAAATAGATAATGTATTGAGAGAGAGAGATGTGGTAGAGTTTGGTAGAGAAGCGAGGGAAGAAAAAGGGCTGCGATATCACACCAAGAAAGCTAGCACCATGGTCGCGCGGTGTTTATTGTCTGAGAAGAGCGGGCAAGTCTCGCCGTTGTGGCCCACCTGGGACTATCAGGGCAAACTGCCAACCCTAAAATACATATGATCACAGCACTGTGCTATACGGCAGTAAGTCGGAGGGAATCACGACTCGCAACACTCACACGGGGTAAATAGCGCATGTCCCTGATGTGAACAGCTCTATACTAGGGTGGTATCTTCTGAGGTCTCTGCTGTCGACGAGTGGCTCAGCCTACAATTAATGCGTACAGCAGTTGCCGAGGCACACCTACGATGGGTCACCATAAAGCCCTGGGGCGGGGAACCCTATTAGTCTCATTCGTAGTCTATCTCTGTAGACCACTTACTTTGCGGTCTGGCTTACTGCTATGTTACTTTCTCCGATGCATACTACGCTACTGCCACGTTCCATGCCTCATCTCTGGAAATAAAAACGCGCACGATAGAAGCGCCGATTAGACCAGCAAACACCAGCTATGTATAAATATTTTATATATTTAAACTTCAGAACCAAGCATTTTTCGTTTCATCAACTACAACTCGAAAGGCTCTTGGCGAATGCGTTGACGCATGTACCGTTAGTCCTGGTCAGACAAAAGTCACAGTATTAATAGTCAGTAGATTGGTTATTACTCTATGAAAACTAGGCAGGTACTGCTCCTCCGTCACATGGATTACCTGCTCCCAGTAACCGGAGCGCATGGATCCACAGACCATCAGAGGGTTGAGAATGACAATATGAGGTCCTGAGGTAAGTATGCCAAAACCTAACAGCAGTCGGTTGCGACCTAAAAAACCCAGCCAGGTTTGTTTTTGAGTATACTAGGAGTGGCAGGTCTTATATCTCTGGCGTTCAATTCTATCAGAGCGTACCCTCTCCTTTAATAAACACTTTACTACATATATCGTGAGAAAAATACTAAACCAAATATATAAATAACAATACATCGACCATTTGTTTCTTGGGTAATGTTAACATTTACGATGTTGTAATATCTGACTCAATAGTTTAAATTAAAAGGGTCGAGTATGGAAATTACAAAATATAAAGCACTGTAGTATCAAAGTTTCAGGTAATTCACGAACTTGCTACACAAGATTCATACACGTGGCGTTGACATGAATGTCATCTAGCCTAAGTCTCGCGCTGGGAATACTCTGTGTCAAAACGGCTACAAATGGCCGTATGGCTATTGAATTACAGACGCTCTCTTGAAACTCTGTGTAGCCGACCAAGCAGCAGACCTAAATGCATATAAGTTGCCTGTACCAATGAAAAGGAAAACGCCGCCCGGAATCAAAGATGCCAAGGCGTCAACTCATGTGATATCATTTAAATTATATATTATTTTAAACTTCGAACATTGTCGTCATCATAGCTTTACAGGATTAAAAGTAAAACTTTATTTTTTCTGAGGAGATTATGCATGGTAATTAAGAGTGGTATAATTGATAAGTAAATTTCAATGGTGGAATATGGGAAAGATGGGGCGATGGATATTAAATTGAAAAGAGGTATACTGCCCCAGTAAAAAAAGTAGTACCAGGAGAAATTGGACCGTTTAGTTCAGTATTTTGTGCATTCTGGCCATTCCTACCTTGCAATGCCATTGCTCAGTTTACTATAAGAAACGTCACAGATTGAATAGAATTGAATACCTCGCGCAACTATATTCCGAGTCATATGATATGGGCAGTTCAAAGTTGCGGAAAACTTGCTTAAGCAGAAAGAAATTATAAATTATCGTCCAGAAACAAAGGGGTCTAAAGGCACCCAGACGCAGAGGAAATAAACCTATTATTGAAAATAATAGTGATAGTAAATGCCAACCGAAAATAGTAGAACATGTTCTTGGAATAGAGTTTTATAATAAGGTAGTACAGAACCACAAAAGATGTAGAGACTGCAGAGATACGCACAAAAAGAAGCCGTTGCAACAATATGAAGAATGGTGCGAATATTAAAAGTGATAATAAGACAAACTGAAACAAGTATCCGCAGCTAAATATTAGGTTATATGTGGATGAGAAAGGAACAGATTGATGCAAAGAAGGTGGTCTGGTGTTCATTAAAACAGTGCATTGTCATTGAATGTTCAATCGATAAGTGGGACTAAGAGAGTGGTTGGAGGCATATATTAGCTAAGGCTCTCTTGACACTACAGCTTCACATTAGCTCTCAGCTGGTGGATTAATGTGGCTGCAGTAATTCACTATTGCGAAAATGACACACGGAAATGGCTAATGTCTGACGCTGCCAAACAGGGAGATAACCGAGGTTTGCAGGTTGGAGGCCTGTAGGTGGGCGATACGTTAGGGAACTCGAGAGTAGGAAGACACGATATGAATCAACAGAGCATGAGGAGGCATGAGCTGCTCGTTAGAGATCTGGCTCAAAGTAGAATAAAGGTGTAGACCTGCTGGAGAAGAAATGCTAGTTGCAATTGACCGCCAGGTACTAGGATGAAGTCCACGCCATGGCGAGAGAGGTCGGAGATAGGAGCCGAAATGCTGCATGCGCAGAGGATAGGTTATAGAGTCATATGGAAAAAAAAAAAACCGGAAACCGATGAATGATGCGGCGTGGATAGCTGTGATGTATAGTGGGAGAATCTAAAGAAAACAAGATGGAATTGTGTTAGTTAGAAGGAATGTTTGAGAGGAACAGGAATGTCGAATGTTCACAACTTCAGATTAAGAAGATGGGTGCCCATGCATTTATACGATGGTATGGCGGATTGGTTATTGAAAGGGGGGGAGCTTGACCCTAACATTGATGAGAGATGCCACAGTGTGGGTTCGTCGCAGTCTTGTGAATTCCAAGAGTGGATTTTTGGCTGCAACACATCTCTCTTAGGGGATATTGTGTGTGCTGGGGGGGGGGCTGTCTGGTGTCGACTGTTGTAAGCCTCGTATGGTTCTTATGCTTAAGACTTATTTCGTTATGCATGTTGCGCCGACCCGAACACCCCATTCTGAGGAGAGTTTAGGCTTGGAAGAAATTAATAAATAATGACTTATGTAGACTGAGATATAGTAATATATATAAAAAATAAGGTATAGGGCTATATATATATTATATTATGTTATATATATATAGGGATAAGGAGTTTAATAGTATTATATATAAATAATATAGTATATATATAATATTACTCACTATATATATATATAATAGTGCACACATGTATATATATAATTATTGTATTACCCCTAATACATATATATAGAATAGTACCTATATATATGAGGTGAAGTCGCCGTACCTCTCCCATACGAGG
>JABUQX010091715.1:0-15000 GCA_015478945.1 Trachelipus rathkii | reverse complement strand
GATTAGGTTAGGTACTTTTAGTCATTCAGGTTAGGTCTGGGACAGGTTAGGTTTATACTTTTCGTCATTCAGGTTGGATTTGGAACAGGTTAGGTTAGGTATTATTCTTAGTCATTCAAGTTAGATCTGGGACAGGTTGGATTTGGAACAGGTTAGGTTAGGTATTATTGTGAGTCATTCAAGTTAGATCTGGGACAGATTAGGTTACGTACTTTTAGTCATTCAGGTTAGGTCTGGGATAGGTTAAGTTAGGTATTTTTAATCATTCAGTTCAGATCTGAGACAAGTTAAGTTTGCAACTTTTAATCATTCAGGTTAGATCTGGGGCAGGTTAGGTTGTGCACTTTTAGTCATTCAACTTAGGTCTGGGACATAATAGGTTAGGTATTTTTAGCCATTCAGGTTAGGTCTGGAACATATTAGGTTAAGTACTTTTAATCATTCAATTTAAGTCTGTGACAGGTTAGGTTAGGTACTCTTAATCATTCAAGTTAGATCCGGGACTGATTAGGTAAGGTACTTTTAGCCATTCAGTTTAGGTCTGGGACAAGTTAGGTTAGGTACTTTTAGTCATTTATTTAGATCTGGGACAGGTTAAGTTAGGTACTTTTAATCATTCAGTTTATGTCTGGCACCGATTAGGTTTGGTATATTTAGTCATTCAGGTTAGGTCTGAGACAGGTTAGGTTAGGCACTTTTAGACACTCAGGTTAGGTCAATGCGTAATACATTATTCCATCTATACGGGGGCTTCAAATGCCCGTATAGATGGAACAACATACTACTTATTGACCTATTCAATTTGTTTCAAACGCCGCGCTTTTTCTTAGCGCTCGTACGGCTGAGGCCTAAGGTAACCTTTTATTTTCACCTTTTATTTTATTGCACCTAGCAGACTTCTACTTTTTATCTCGGATAGGAACTTCTCTAGTAAGCTCTAAAGTGTGTATGTTTGTGTGTATGAGAGAGAGAGAGAGAAGTCCAGAGGAGATGAGGAGAGAGACTACGAGGAGAACGAAGAGAGAGAGAGAGAGAGAGGGGATGAAAACTGAGAAAGAGAGAGAGAGAGGAGAGAGAAGAGAAGAAGAGGTTTCTATACCTTCTTTCTATCACTACTCTGAATGAACAGAAAATAGCTCAAGATCAGTAAAGACAAATGGTGATCACTCAACCTAAAACACTTAAATTTTTTACTTCGAGAGAGAAGAGGAAGGAGAGGAAGAAGAAGAGAGAGAGAGAAGAGAGAGAGAGAGAGAAGAGAGAGAGAGAAATATAATTTAAAGGAAAAAAAGGAGATAAAAAAAAAAGTTTTTTAGCCTAAATTCCATTTCCCTTTCGCTTTATTTTTTGTCCGCATAACTACCGGATCCCTCGACCCTATATTATATATATAAATATATATATATATATGTATATATATATTATATATAATATATATTAATATATATATATAAATATATATAATATATAATATATATATATATATATATAATATATATATATATTTACCGTTATATATATATATATATATAATATATATATATATAATAAATATATATATAATATATTAATATATATATATATATATTAATATATTTATATATAATATATATATATATATTATATATATATATATAATATAATTTTAATAATATATATATTATTTATATAATATATATATATATTTATATATATATATATATTTTTATTTAGATATAAACATTTATGTAAATGTAAATTAATATTTTTTATAAAATTTATATAATATATATATATATATATATAATTTTTTGAGATGAGCTTTATAAAACAAACACATCTACATACAGCTATTTTGCATATATACGTTTAGGTATATATATATATATATATATATATATATATTATATATATATATATATATATAATATATATATATATATATATATATATATATATATATATATATATATATATATATATATATATATATATATATATTTTCCTCCCCCAGGAAGGTCCTGGTCTTGTAGAAAACCACGACCTGTCAGTGGACTCAGCATGCGTCTCCACTCGGCTCTGTCTTCCCACAGTCTTCTCCCTTGTATTTCCTCCACCGCAGGCAGCCCACATCTCATCAACGAATCTTGCAACGATTCCCTCCATCTCTTCCTTGGTCTTCCTCTGAGTCTTCTTCCATCCGGCATCCACTCCCATCGTTTCTTCGCCAGCCTGTCTTCTTGCATCCTTTCCAAATGTCCCCACCATATGATTCTGCGACATCTATCCTTCCTCAACATAGTGTCCCTATGACTTCCCTTCTGACTCTTTCATTCCTTATTCTATCTTTCTTAGTCTTTCCAATTATTGCTCTTAAGATCTTCATCTCCGTTGCCTGTATCCTACTTTCATGCCCTTTGGTTGTACACTATGTATCGCAGCCGTATAGCAACAAACTTGCAACATTCCTTCATCTTTCCTCTTTTCACTTCTACACCCATATATTGGTCTTTCATCAAAGGATACACAGCCCTTGCCGCTCTTCCGAACTTCGTTATCCTATGCGTGATCTCTGCATCACACCCTCCGTCCTCTGTATATATTCCACCCAGGTATTTAAATTCTTTAACTTTCTTCAAGCTTTCTCCATTTACCATGATCTCCCAACCATCCTCCCCCTCTCTGCTCACCATCATCACTTCTGTTTTCTCAGTGTTCATTTGTAGTCCTTTTGCTCCAAGTTTTTCCGCGAAACATCTAGTAATTCTTTCCATTCCTTCTCTACTTTCACTCCACACCGCCAAATCATCCGCATATGCCATGATGTCTCCCTCCATTTCCCCCACCTCCTCTTTAACCTCCTCAATGACTTTATCAATATAAGCTATGAACAATAAGGGTGACAATACGCTTCCCTGTTTCACCCCCTTCGCCACCTCAAACCATTTTTCATTTTTATACCCTGTTCTCACATTGCACTTTGCCACTTTGTAGATACTCTTCAGTGCATCACACAATCCTCTCCCCACTCCATAATTCTCTTCTAACACCCTCCATAATCCATTCCTAGGTACCGTGTCAAAAGCTTTCCTTAAATCTATAAACACTACATAAATCAACCTGTTGTATTCGTAAATATTCTTCTCCAATCTCCTCTTCCTCCTCTCCTTCATTTAACAGTTCATCAAAATATTCCCTGTACCCATGCTGTTCCTCTCCTAGTTGTGGTTCCATAATCTCACTCAGTCCAACACTCTTTCATATATTTTTGCCATATGATCTATCAAGGAGATCCCCCTGTAATTTTTGCACTCTCCGGAGTCTCCTTTCTGTTTATATATTGGAATAATAATAGTTTTTCCCCAGCTCTCTGGGACCTCTTTCCTTCTCCAACACTCATTTAGTAGCTCCAAAACCTTCTCTCTCATCACCTCTCCGCCTTCCTTAATCAACTCAACTGCTATTCCATCTTCTCCGGGAGCTTTATCATTTTTCATTTTCTTTATGCTTCTTTAGTTCTTCTCTAGTAATTTCATCCTCCGCATTCTCTTCATCATCCCTCTCCAACACCCCTCCTCCTCCAATCTCCTCCTCCTCCTCTCCTTCATTTAGCAGCTCATCAAAATATTCCGTCCATCTCTTATTTATTTCCTCTGGTTTCACCAGGGTTTCTCCCTCTTTATTCTTAATATTACTTTGTCTTTTCTTCTGTGTTCTATATGTTCTTGCCATCTTAAATATCTTCTTCTTATTACCTGCTGCATCTTCTGCTAGCTCCTCTGCCATCTTCCTGGCTGCCTCTTTCTTTGCATTTCTTTTCACTAT
Organism: Trachelipus rathkii; assembly: GCA_015478945.1. Classification (NCBI taxonomy): domain Eukaryota; kingdom Metazoa; phylum Arthropoda; class Malacostraca; order Isopoda; family Trachelipodidae; genus Trachelipus; species Trachelipus rathkii. The sequence continues at coordinate 11,196 of JABUQX010091715.1, read as the reverse complement.
TTCTGCCCTATTTCTAGCCTCTACATATTCTTGCCTTGATTGAACCGTTCTCCTTTTTAACCATCTTCTCATTTTTGTGGTTTTTATCTTCACCGCCTCCTCCACCACCTCGTTCCACCATCTCGTGTGTCTCTTCTTTGTACCTCCCACATATCTGTATCCCAGCTCCTCCCCCGCTGCCTCCATTATCTTCTCTTGTAGTTCTGTAAAAATCTCTTCTCTATCTAGCTGGCCTATTTTCTCTTCTACCCTATTTCTATATGCATCTTTTTTACTCTGTTCTTTCAGGGACTCCACCTTTACTATCTTTCTCTTGTCTAAGGTATTATTCTTTTCTGCTCTAATTCTAAGGTCAGCCACCAACAGTCTGTGGTCTGAATCCATAGTTTCACCCGGCATGACCTTAACATTCAGTATCATTCTCCTATCTGAAGCTATTACATAATCTATTACCGATTTCTGATCAAACTCTCCCGTGTTGCTGTTCCATCTGTACCTGGTGTATCTATGTGATGCTCTGTAGTCAAAGTAGTATATCATGATTTTAAAACCTCTCCTCACACAGAAGTCCAATAGTCTTTCTCCCTCTATATTTCTTTCCTCCTCTCCAAAACATCCTATCCCCTCTTCCGCTTCACTCCTTCTGCTCCCCACCCTTGCATTAAAATCTCCAATCAGCACACATATGCTATTTTCTTCACTTCTCAACCCTACCCATCTCTCCATCAACTCCATAAACTCTTCCTTCTCCTCATTTGAATGTCCTTGTTGAGGTGCATATACCTGAAACACATGGTACTTCCTTCTCATGATTTTGAAACTGCACACCATAAGTCTTTCATTTATTCCTTCCGCTTTCAGTATATATGGGCTCATCCTAGGTCCTACTACGAATCCCACTCCATGCTTCCTCCAACCTTCCTCTACTCCACTGTACATCAGGACATATCCTCCTCCCAAATCTCTACCCTCCTCCGCTCCCATTACCTTCTCATCTCCGCCACGCCCAGCAGGTTCAATCCTTCTCGCTCTCCATTCATCCCCACCATCCGCTCCTCTCCCTTGCCGAGAAATGATTGCAAACGTTCAACGTTGCATCCAGTCTAAAATTCGTCTTGGTTTATGTATTCCGAATTCATAGTCCGTTAGTCGCCAGTCGTGAGCAGAAAAATCTTCCTATTCCGAGGCGAGTCTAAGGGTATTGAAGCAGGATCATGTCGGGGCAGCGGCTTCTGGCTCTGTCCTGCCCCAACCAGAGTCCTTTGCCGAGAAGAAGGGAAAAAATAAAAATCCCTCCTCTTCCTGTTACCAGGCACACGACTTGGACGCGGAGGTTGATTTTGCATCACCATATAGTATTTAATTCTACTATTATATTATATATATTAATATATATATATATAATAATATATATTAATTATATATATATATATATAATAATATATAATATATAATATATATATAATATATATATATTACTCGTCAAAATTAAAACGCACCACAAGGGTACGTGACGAAGGAAGGGTAGAAAAGGTTGAAACGCGAAGACACTTTATTTGACAATGACAATAACATGGTGGATTCCTCTCCAGATCGTAGGTTGATAGAGTGTGAGGCCAAGGTGCACCAAAGGGTGCTCGCAATTAGGGTTCCGAGATTTTGGCGCTGAAAACACACTATTGTTGGGTACGTTACCGACGACGGCCGCGCTGGTGTTTGGTCTGTCCCAATATGGTGGTATGACCCCTCTGGCACGGATGACTGGCATTGGCACCGTCCTGCATGCTTTCCGATGAGTAGGCGAATGTCCTGGACAGTGATTTGATCCCTTACGTCGTGCAGTGCCTGTCGCAGTTCCGGGAGGGTACGTGGAGGGGGTTGCAGCTGTCGATCCGACGTTTCAGGATATCACACAAATGTTCTTGGGTTAAGGTCCGGACTATATGCTGGCCATTCCAACGCCTAATTTGAAACCGTCCTTAATGTAGTCGTGTCACACATTGGGCCTTGGTGATTCTTGAGCAGTATCATGCATTAGATGAAAAGTCATACGATGTAGGGGCATATGGCACGACATATGGTTCGAGGATGTCTGTGATATACCTTACGGCTTTAAGAGTGCCTCCATCGAAGATGTGCAACTTTGTAGCCCCGATAAAAGAGATACTCCCCAGACCATAACCGAGCCACTCCAAACGGCAGGCACCGCAGTTAACATGCATTTGGCAAAACCTCTCCGTCGCGTCGTCGTATACTCTAGCATGCCGGCGAGCTTAATAGACACTCTTGGACTCGGTCTCGTAAAAGAGCACCTTTGCCCAATCGTCGACCGTCCAATGGATGGTTTTCTGGCCAAATGCAGTCGCGCATACACCTGCCCTGGTGGCGGTGGACCTATGGCATTTTTTTTTCTCGGGCTGTAATACTGTTTCGCAAGCGGTCGACGCACGTATTCACTCACCCTTGCCATTACCTCCGCCCAACTGTATCTGCAGTTGCTTGCCGTTGTGTGAAGCGCTCACCGTAATGCACGCAGACGTACAAATCGGTTTTCCATGATTGTCATGGCCCTGGTCACTACTTGTCTCACCAGCGATCATGTGTCAGGTTTCTTGGTACCGTTAGGACCACCCGTTGCAATTCGTTATGTGCGCTAGCCAACCGTCGACCAAGTGCCGAAGTACCCGTTGGCCGGCGTGGAGTGTTGTTATTCTGCACGCACTGATCTCTTGACAGTTGACGCACTATCCTTTCTCACCACTTCTTCTTCTCACCAGACTCCTGTAAGCGTGAACGCTTGTCAGATGTTCTGGACGAAACCCCTCCACCGCGTTCGGTCCTCATAGATTCCTGACTCTTCCAGCTCCTCCATTCCACGTCCTCTTCTCTCAATGGCCGTCCTCACGTTATCACTCCATCTGGTTCTTGGTTGACCTACACTGCGTCTTCCATCTGGCCTCCATCTGTAGTACCTCTTCGGGTATCTATCCTCATTCATCCTCATCATATGTCCGTACCATCGTAGCTGTCCCTTTTCAATAAAACTCAGTATACTCTCCACCCCCAGCTCCTCTCTTATATCATCATTTCTCATTCTATCCCTCCTCGTAACTCCCTTTATGGATCTCAACACCCTCATTTCACACGCTTGTATCTTACTTTTAGTTTTTGTAGTTAAAGCCCATGCTTCGCAACCATACGTTAGTATAGGTCGTAGAATAGACACGTATATTACTATTTTCACTTTTCGAGGGACATTTCTGTCTCGTATTAGCGGATATAGCAATCTTAATGTATTGTTAAACTTTTCTATTCTACTATTCAATTCTATGTTAATAACATTTCCCGCCCCGAAACAAACTCCAAGGTATTTAAACTGATCAACCTGCTTCAATTCTTGATCCCTCACTCTAATATTCATTTCCTCCTCCTCTTTACTTATCAACATCACCTCAGTCTTCTCCTCATTTATCCTCATTCCTCTCTCCCTCAACTCCTCATCCCACACTGCAATAAATCTCTGCAGAGCCTCTCTTGATTCAGCCACCAACGCAAGGTCATCTGCGTATCCAAAGACAGTTCCCTCCACTCGTCTCTGGACCATTTTTCCACAATAATCCTCTCCATTTTTATCGGAGTCGCTTCGTACGTGAATGATCCCTTTCTTCACTATACCCCCGCAATAACCTACTCCACCTCCCCTAGGTCTAGTTACGTAGTTTATGTTTCCTAAATTTATCGACGCGGTGACGCCCCAATACTGCAGCGAATTCTCTGCGGGTGGTTACATAGTTACACTGATGCTGTCGTCTGTGTTGGTGTGGGGTTTCATGGGGTTAGGGGCCTTCCCGTTCCTGCGAGTAACTTTTACCTAGTGGTGCGTTATTTTTGACGAGTAGTGTATATACTATAAAAATATATATATATGATATATATATATAATATATATATATATATAAATATATATATATATAATATATATATAATTATATATAGTATATATATATATATAGATATAAAGTAATATATAGTATTATATAATTTACATGTCACCACCACTCACGGCAGAGCCCTATTCAAGGAGGGGTGTGCCACGCCTCAATATAATATATATATATATATATATATAATATATATAATATAAATATAGATATATATATATAAATATATATATATATTATATATATATATATATATATATATATCAGTATATATATATATATATATTATATATAATATATATATATATATATATATAATATATTATTATATATATATAATATAATATATATATATATATGTGTGTGGTGTGTGTGGTCGTGTGGTGTGTAGGTGCATGTGGTTGGTGTGTTGTGTGTGTGTGTGTGTGTGTGTGTGTGTGTGGTGTTGTGAATTTGTGTGTGTGTGTGTGTGTGTGAGATATATATTCAAAAGGTAAGGAGTAAATATTTTCTACCTAGTAGACCTAACATATATGCCTACTTTGTTAAAGGAATAGAAAAGTAGCATCAGGCCAAAACAGAACATAAAATAAATTTAGCATATTTATGTAAGAAATTGAGAGACCGGAATAAGTTAAAATGACGACAAATAGGAATAAAAACTAATTTTGTTAATATTTCATATAATGGTTACGAGACATATGATCAACTGCATCAATATATTTCACAGTCTCATGTCACCCCTCACCGGGAGAAATCAGTTGAGGAATTTGAATTGATTTGTACATACTACATGGATAGACAAGAATATATTATCTTCATTTTAGCATGAGGAAATTGATATTGCCCTCCCTTAAGGATTGGGTAAAAAATTTACCACTGGAATATGTGAGATCTCCAGATTAACTTATAAAACTTACCAGGAACACTCGAAAAGAATTTACTGTAATTACTATAACAAGAATTTAAGAGAAATTTAAAGAATATGAAAAATTGTTCAAGGAATATCTAATAAGTATCATTTCGGACATTCATGTATTATATATTTCTTATTCTTTAAAATAAAAGGTAATCTAACGAGGAAAAGAACACTTTCCTAAAGTCCTTTATTTCCTATCAAAGATTTTTCTTTCCCGTTAACAGAAAAGTTCCCGAGGGTTATGTCTTAACTTCTATGTCCTATCCTATATACGTTTCGTCAACAAACTCTCAAATTGACTTCCAACTCTATACATCCCTATGCTGACCACCCGACGCTCCAAAATTCTGCTCATCTCAAATCTACTCTTTCTTTTGTTTCCAGAGTTACCTATCAAATTCAAATCCGATTCTATCCTTTGGTCTGGATGGGGTTTTAAAATGGGGTCACCTCATCCTCGTGTCAACTCTAACGACTCGGCTTATTTAAATTTCTCTCTCTCTCTCTCTTCTCTCTCTTCTTCCATCTCCTCTATTTTCTCTTTACCTTTATTTCCATTTCTTCTGCCTCGCTCTCCTCATTCATTTTATATCTAACTCTTTCACTCCTCCTTTCTAGCCTCTCTCGCTTTATATTAGTTCGACCATGTCTTTCGTCTCTCATCCTCTTCTTCTCCTCCTCTCTCTCTCTCTCTCTCTCTCTTCCTCTCTCAATTTTTTTTCTCTTAAAAACCACTGCCCATACTTTCTTATACTCCTTACTATTTCCTAACATCTCTTCCTGTATCTTTCTGTTTGAAAATATGTATGAATATTTATTTCTTCAAACAAAACAAACAATAATATTGTTTGAAACCTCGCGCTTCACACCAAGCGCTAGAGCAGTTTCAAGGAAGCTTCTAAACATTTTTTCCTGACGAACATTTTGTTTTCTTTCCTTCTCTTACCCCCCCCAATTGTACAGGACCCTGCGAAGGGCATTATTGCTCTCACCTCAAGGGGTTCCCTACTTCGTGATCCTTATCCTGCGTAGTCAGTCGAATCCAAGGCCAATAAAAACTAGGTGGGGAAGACTTCCCTTCTGCATTGCTTACTCCACTTTAACTCGATCTTTTCGACGAGACTATAGCGCCTGGTGCTCACGAAAGCTGACGCTTAATACATATCTATATGATATATATATATGATATATATATTAATTATATAATATATATATATAATGAATACTAAATAATAATCAATATACTATATAATATATATATATATATTATATATATAATGTATATATAATATAATATTATATTATATATATATATATATATTATATATATTTATATATATAGAAATATACTTAATATATTTATATATATTATATATATATATATATAATATATATATTATAATTATATATTATATATTATATATTATTATTATATATATATATAGATATATATATATATATATATATATTAGATATAAATATATATATATATATACTAATATATACTATATTATAATATATATATATATATATATATATATATATATATATATATATTATATATATATATATATATATAAGTATATATAATATATATTATATATATATATATATTCTCACCTTTCTCATCATCCAGCTTTTTAGGCAAAGCCTGTCAGGTGCCACACCTCCAGAGTATTCTCCACGCATCCCTATCATCGAATGTTAAGTCCTCCCCCAACTCCCCCAGTCTCCTTCTTCGTTGCAAAGCTCGCTCACCTCCTCCATCCACCTCTTCCTCGGCCTTCCCGAGGATCGCTTTCCCTCCAGTCTCCACTCCAACATCTCCTTTAAACTCTCCCCCCTCCGTCATCCATTTTACATGTCCAAACCATCTCAATTGGTTTCTTTCCACACATTCCAGGGCTGACATCACCCCAGTTCCCTTCTTACCTGCAAACTCCTTGTTCTATCTCTCAACGTCACATTTTTAACAATTCTCAACACTCTACTACGCTTCCTCTGCTTTGATCTTTTGCACAATGTTCATCGTTCAATACCCCGTTTCATATAGCAAGATTGCGTCTCAGTCATGGTCGGGCAGAGTCGGCCCATGAGGCGGCGAGCGCGGGCGGCAGGTAGGTAGTCCCTTTTTCTTTCAGTTGTGAGTATAACATTACCACAGTCCTGGAAAACCTTTCCATTCACTCCTCCAACTCATCATCTTGTATCCCCTGTTCGTTGAAAAAGACGTCTATGTATTTATACTTATTCACTTGTTTAAGCCTAGTCTCTTTTAAATTTACGACAATCTCTTCACTCTCTTTGGCTATCATCATTATCACCGTTTTCTCTCTATTTATTCTCATCCCCTAGCGCTCAGCACCTCGTTCCACCTATTCATAGCCTCCTGTAAATCCTGCATCTTCGATGTGATCATAGTCGCTTCATCCGCATACATGAGTGTATGTTCTCTGTTTTCCTTTGTACAACCTTTTTAAGTAGCTATTCAAGTATAGCGTAAAGAGTAGCGATGACGGAATACTGCCCTGTTTTACCCCAGTTCTCACGTCAAGTCATCCTCTTTCCCTCTTCCACATTCAGCAACTCCTCGAAATACATCCTCCACCTCCACCACTTCTACAGGAGTAGGTTTCCTCTTTGTTCAAAATTACATATGCTTCAAGCTCTTTGTTTTTTCTCATGGCCTTGGCCATGCCATATATATGTTTTCTGGTGTCCTTCATGTCCTCCATCAGTTCTTCTCCTATTCTGATCCATGTAGAGTCTTTACTTCTTCTCTTCACGCCTTCTTCATGGTTTCTTTTCTTTTCATGTGTTTTTCACCCTCATCCACTTTCTATATTCTTTATTTTTACGTTTCAAGGCGTTTCTGACTTCCTCATTCCACCATTCCGACCTTTTCTTTTTCCTTTCCCAAATTTTCTTCATCCCTATAACTTCTCCCGCAACCCGGTTCACTCCCACCTTGAAACTTCCTAACTCTCCCATAGGGACTCTCGTTCCTTTGTTTCTCTCTCATGTCCCAATAAGATTTTTTCATTGAACTCTTCCGTTACTATCCTTCCTTTAGTTTCTCCACACAATATCTCTCCCTCGTTTTTTTTCTTTGATCTCTTTTGTGATTTCCACCTCAACTTGCCCAGCACCATTCTTTGGTTGGATTCCAAAGAGATCGTTAGGATGCTTTTTAAATCCCCAAACACCCTCTTATCGTTTGTCAGCATCATATCTATCATCGACTTTTCCACTTATTTTCCCTCTTTTTCGCTCCACCTATACCATATCCATTTCTTACTTTCCTCGTGTTCAAAGAAAGTGTTCATAATAGCCATACTATTTCTCGTTGCAAAATCAATCAGATGTTCGCCTTCCACATTTCTCCCTCCCACCTCGAATACTCCGAGCACCAGCTCCTCCCCCTCTCTACGTTTTCCCGATTTGGGCATTAAAGTCTCCCATGATTACCTTCTCTCCTCTTACTGTGTCATACGTTTGTTGTAGCTAATATCTAAAATTCGTTTTTCCACTACGGATCTTCCCTGATGTGGTGCGTATACCTGGATTATGCTCAGTGCTTCTCCCTTCATTTTCAGTGTCCCAGCCATTATCTGTTCGTCTATCAGAAATCTTCATCATGCTTCTCTACAACTTCGCTTACATAATAATCGCTACACAAAGTCTTCTTTCATTATCCTTACCCTTTAAAATCATTACATAATCCTTATGCAGCCTTCTGATTCCTTCTCCGGGTACCTCACCTCACAGACCCCCAAAATATCCAAGTTCCTCTCCTCCATCAAGTCCACAGCCTCCTCCTCCTCCTCCTCCTCCTCCTATTCACAAAAGGTTCTCGAATTAATAGTTGCAATTCGGTAGTTTAATTTTTCGTGATCCTTTTTCGCGCCGAGTCGTAAACCTCTGGTTCTGTCCTGTCCGAGGCATCGCATTGGTTACCAGAGAAATAGTTGTTTTAAATTGTTGGCTTGCTAGGCCTATCACAACCACCTCCCTTGAGAGGCTTACTCCCCAGCCTCTCTCTCTCTCTCTCTCTCTCTCTCTCTCTCTCTCTTCTGCTCTTCTCCTCTCTCTCCTCTCTCCCCCCTCTGCTCTCTCTCCTCTCTCTCGCTCTCCTCACTCTCTCTCTCTCTCCCCTCCTCTCTCCCACCTCTCGCTTCTCGTCTTGTCCCTTCCCTGCTTCCCCTGTCTGTCAATAGTTGGTAATACAGTTCTTCTCTCCCTTGCCTCTCTCCTCTCCCTCGTCTCCCTCTCCCCGCCTGTCCTCTCTCCGCGGCGTCTGCGCCGCTCCTCCTACCTCTTGCCCTCACTCATGTCCTCCCGACACATGTCCGCGTTACGCACTCTCACTCTTCACTTACGCCTGCATCAACCTTCCCTCTAGTCTATCAGCGAATCCTCAGAACCCTTAATAACCCGGCACGTAACTTTTGATCATCCAAATTGGACACTCCCGTACGCGTCCTTCGTCTCCTCACTGTCTCTCGCCCCCGACCTCTCTCTTCCTCTCTTTCCCGGCCGGTTGGTTACGCACTCCGTTTCCCCCTTTTTACATTTATGGGGTTCTGGTGTTAGATATTGCGCCTTCTCGAGCGCCTTTCTTCACCTTTGTTCCTCCTCGGTGATGCTCTTTCACCGCCCCCCCGCCTCTCACCTGTTCTCTCTCCTCTCGCCTCTCTTCTCCTCTGTTCTTGCCCTCCATCTCTCTCGGTGCGACTTCTCTCATGCAAGCGCTCCCCCTCCTTCTCGCTCATCCGGCACCGCCCGCTTCGCTCTGCAATGGCTTCTGTCCCTCACATTATCTTTCTCCTTGCTCTCTCCGTCTCTCCTCTCCTTTGCTGTACTCGTCTTCACTTGGTCTCTAATCATCCTCCTCTCTCTTCTGCCCTCCTTCTCCCTCCCTCTTCTTCTCTCATCTCTCTCTCTCTTCTCGACATCATCTTCTCTCTACTCTCTCTCCGCTTTCTCCTCTCTTCTCTCTCCTGTTTCCGCCTCCTCTCTCTCTCCTCCTCTCTCCTCTCCTCCTCTCTCTCTCCTCTCTTCTTCTCTCCTCGTCTCTCTCTCTCTCTCTCTCTCTCTCTGCTTCCTCTGCATCTCTCTCTCTCTCTCTCTCTCTCTCTTCGTCTCCTCTCACTCTCTCCTCTCTCTCTCTCTCTCTCTCTCTCTCTCCTCTCTCTCTCTCTCTCTCTCTCTCTCTCTCTCTAATATATATATTATATATCACATATATCAATATAATTATATATATATATATATATTATAATATTACTAATATATATATATATATATTAATATATATATATATCTTATTAAATATGTATATATATATATAAGCATATATATATATATATAGATAACTATAATACTATATATTATATATAATATATACTATATATATAATATATATATATATATAATATAAATATATAGTATATACTATATAATAATATGATTGATTTTTTGTTTTGAAGAAGGACATGTTGAAGATGTTGATGGATAATTAAATCAGTGAGGGGGATAGGGATGGATTATCGGATCATTTATGCTGTTTTATGTAAGATTAATGTAAGGATGAATGAAGAGGAAAGAGATAAGAAGGAAGAAGACATTGGAGTGGAGTTAGTGAAACAACTAAAGTATTTAAACGCTTGCAAATAAATCTTTATCGTGAATGAAGATGAACGAAACAAATCTGGAAGCAAAAGAATAGAAAGCCTGTTAATAGTGCAAAGAAACCAGTGGATGTGGCTAAAGTAGAAAGTAAAGAATTCAAACATGTGAATGTGGAATGAAGAGAGGGTGCAAGCGATTTAAAAGTATAAAAAAAAGAGGCCGTAGATTGAAGCGTTTCAAAAAGGAAAATGGTTTGAAAGTCACCGAAGTGATGAAATGGATTATATAAGGAGAAAAAAGGACAAGACTAAAATGTTGCATAAGTAGGAGGAAAAATAAGGTAATGATGAACGTCGAGAAGGATGAATGGAGACGTTACAAAGGAAATAGAAGCTTTTTGGAGAAGCGCGAAAAGTTAAGAATGAGAGTAAAAGGAATCTGCATTAGAATAATGACATATGAAGGTGCCGTTTGTAATTGATGAAAGATGGATTGTGAGAAGAGTTTTTGGAGGGAACACTTCGAAAATCAACATATCGTTGCCACTAATGAAGGGTGACAGTGAATGTGTGGGGTGAAAGATGTAAGAAGAAAAATACTATTGGATGAGTGCAGTAATTAGTAAGGTGAGGTACGGGTAGAGTGAAAAAATTGAGAATGGCTAAACTGTAGCATAGATGGAATTACTGAGAATATCCTCTCCTC
>JABUQX010091714.1:0-27432 GCA_015478945.1 Trachelipus rathkii | reverse complement strand
AGGTTTTGTCTCAATAATTTGTGTTTCTCCAGCAGGTTTACTGAATGAGAGGAGGGAGAGACTGGGCGGTAAGAGGAGGGAGTTGGGGTCGTTTTTTAGGTTGCGTTTTGGGAGTAGTGACATGATTTTTTCGTCTATATGATGAGAGATCATATAGTTAGAGTGCTGCCAGGAGTTTTCACCAAGGTGTTTTGAGTGTACGTTGAGCAGGGATGAGTTGAGTCTTTAGCTGGTGAGTTTATTGAGAGTTATTTTTTGAGTAGGCTTTTGGCATATCCTGTCGGTTTGTAAAAGGGTGGGGTTGTGCGTTGAGGGGAGTTTTCTGTTGTTTTTTTTATGATTTCCTTATACGGGTGCGGGTTGGTTTGCGAGACCGAGAAATGTGGCATAATAGTTTGGTAGAGCAGTCTGATTGTCTTGTTTTGGAGAAGGAGGAGACGTAGCGAGGTAAAGGGGGTTTGTGGGAGGAGGGGTTTGTGTCGAGAAGTTATCCAGTTTTTTTTGGATGACTTGCCAGGTGTTTTCTTGATTATCAATTGGCGTTGGATGTTGGATGTCATGGTATCTGAAATCTTCGACGGGGGGGGAGCAGCTATGGGTGTTTGTCTGTTTATCGAGGCTTGGGATTTGGCGTGTGAGGTTTGCAGTTTGGTTAGTATGAGATAGAGGGTACATGGTCTAAGTTTCGAGGGAGTTTCTTATGTTTGATAGTAGATGCTATTTCAGGTGAAGGAAGAGTTTGGGGTTATGGATGCTTCTGTGGCCATTTAGGATATGCGGTTAGGCTAGAGCTGATTGATAGAATTAAGTGTAATTTAATTGAGTTAATGACATTTTTAATGTTTGGGATTTTTACGGTTGATACTTCAAATTATGGGTTTTCGATGCGTGGTAGACCGTTCTCGGAGGTTATGCAATTCCGCTTGGGATCTATATATTCAAATGTATTGGTAGGATCTTTTTTTGAGGGTTTGATGGCCGGGGAGGTTAGAAGAAATGGAATTGGGACGAGTACGGGCGAAATCGTAGCGTCAGTGGAGTGGTGTCCCCCCCAGGTAGTGCACGGTAGAATCTGACTTAAGGAGGGAGCACAGTAAATGTGAATTCGGCGGCAGAGGTGAGGGGCGTTGGTTTGGCATTGGGGAGGGTTCGGGTGGGGAAGTTTGTGGGAATTTGGGAAGCTTTGAGATGTCCTATCCGTGTAAGGATATGGTTGCCGCGGGTCTACTGGTATTCTTGTACAGAGCGGAGTGGTGCGTTAAGCATTACCGACACTACTCGCCACAGATGAAGTTTCGGCCCTCTGCACCCCTCTGTAGGGGAGTGCTGTGGTAGTGGGGTGAGTAAATAGGGAGTTGAATATGCTTATAAGTGGTCTGTTCAGGAGAGGAACAGATTGGGGATTTTATTAATGTGAGCGGGGAATGGTGAGTTTGGGTTGTGTTCATGGATAGGGTGTCTGTGTAATCAGTGTTAACGGGGGGTCTTGAGGAGACGGGAAGGGTGCAGAAAATGGAGTCGTACATGACCGAGGGGGAGAGGGATGTTTGGCAGAGGGAGGGCTCTTGTGGATAGCTTTATATGAATGTTGGGTTTTTAGGAAGTGGGGTTTGAATTCTATGTTATTAGGTTACACCTGTTAATGTTAATTGTAGTTGTACTGAGTGTTTGGCGTTATTGTGTTCGGGTATGAGTGGTTTTTGGTAATTAGAGGGGGGTTAATTGCGCAGGATGGTGGCCTTATTGATATTGCTGGGGAGGGTTCCGAAAGTGGGAGGCAGGTTAAGTGGTACCATTTGCGGCAATCTTTCACATTTGTGCATTGGAATCCTATTGCTGTTGGCCGTGGGGGCAATTAACTAGGGGGGTCCTGGGTTTCTCTCGACATCTCCCGACCGAAGGAGGAGCAGTTGCCCAACAAGAGAGAGGAGATGGACAGAAGAGGTAGATTTGAGACATGAATGGAGAGTGGGTGAAAACGCCATAGTAAAAATAAACTACATACGACTGTTGGCCCGGCGTCCAGCTTTGGCGTCTATTGGCATGACCCTATATTATATTATATATTTATTTATATATATTTTCTATTAATCTACTATATAATATATATATATATAATATCTTAGTATATAGTTATTATATTGATAATATAGTGTAAAGTCAGATCGCCCGAACCTTCGGGAAAAAATGTTGTGGATGATGCGATTATCTAATTAAAGTCTGTTAAAGAGTTTCAACTACTCCAGACCCGTGAGTTGTAGGAAATTAATAAAATATTTCTTTATCGGATTTTATGGGTGTTTTATACTAATATTAACAAAAAAGTAAAAAAAAAATTGCAATACTTTTTTTGGGGTGCTTCACACCTAAGCTTAGAAAAATTGATAAGGTTATACAATTTATTTCAGTAAATTTGATTTATTTACGTAGTTTGTGATAGAGAGACGATTTTTTAGGAAGCCATGAGTTTTTTCTTTGAATGTAAAAGCGAGATACCATTAGGGTGAGATATACGTTCGCCCATGACGGCAGACCGCCCGCGGGCTACCGGCAACACCGCGGCAACACCGGTGCCTAGAATTAAAATTAATTTTTCTTATTTTTGACAACAATTAAAAAATATATTTACCATTAAAATATAAGAAAAAATTAGCTTCGTTTTCGATATTCGCCGCACATTTTGATCTGTCAGTTAAGACTTCACCCTTTAAAATATTAAAAGAACAGTCCTAATTATTTATTTACAATCTACCTTTACCCTTCAGATACTTTCATAATTAACTCGGATCATTACTTTTAAGTACCCCTAATATCAAACTATGAATTAGACCTTTAATATGACAAGCATAGCTTCCTTTCTATGTTCAAATTTTTGAAAATTATGGGTAAGATGACATAATCTTAGCCACTGTTTCAGCACAAAACAACTAATACGAACAACGTTGCAACATTCAAATTTTTTCCGGAAGTTTCGGACTATTCTGGTTACTTGAACCAGGTATATATATATTATTCATATATATATATAGTATCTATCTATATATATATATTATATATAATATATATATCATATATTATTATATTATCTATATATTATTATATATTACTATATTATTTATATATATACTATAATATATATCTTATTATTATATATAATTTCTAAATGGAAAAATAAACGTATGCTCTGTGTTGTGTTAATAAGAAGTAACGAGGGCAAATAGTTAGGTATGTTGGAGAAACGGATGTTAGCGGTTTTTAAACAATGGGGAGTGTGTGGTAAATGACCGTGGGGAAAGTCAGAAAGGTTCGATTGATCAAAAGGAGTTCTGGTAAGAAAGGGACTGTGAATTTTGTTCAGGCTAGGGAAGAATCGGAAGCGCATTAATAGGAATATGGAATGGTGGTTTCGTGAAAATGCCTGTTTGATTGGGCTCTCCGAAGACGTAATCCGACATTGTCGAGAAACCACAGTGCGGTCTGTCTCGTGGTGCTGAAGTTCTTACATTGAGGGAAGGTGTGAGGCTTCTCATTTCGACTTTGGTATATTTTGTTTCAGTGATTGATTGGGAGCCTTCCCACCCTTAGCCTTATGGCATCCTAAGTTGATTGAAGGAATACAGATAATTAGTATATTATTATATATTTTATTAATATATATTTAGTATTATACAATTATTATATATATATCAATATATAATTATTATATATATAATATATATATTATATATTATATAGTATATATATATACTTAATATATTATCTTATATATATATATATATATATATATATATAGTATATCATTTATATAAGTATATATATTATATTTACTATATTATACATATTCATTATATATATATATGATATATATATAAATCTATATATACATATATATATATGTATTGGCTAATTATATAATTAATATATATATTATATTCTATATATATATATTATATATATATTATATATATATTACTTATATGATTATATATTTTATAGAATATTATATATATCTTAATATTATATATAGTATTATATATATATATATATAATATATATATACTATATATATTTATATATATGATAAATATAATATATATAGCTATATATATATATTATTATACTATATATATATATATATATATATATTATAATATATATATATATCTATATACTATATAGATAAATATATCATAATATACGTATTATCTATATATATTATTCGTATATTATATATATATATATAAATAGTATCTTATTAGTATTAATATATATTGTATTATATATAGTTATATATTATATATATATATATTATATAACATTATACATATATATATATATAACTATATCTATAATATATATATATTTATATTATAGTATATATTATATAGATTATATTATAATATATATATATAATCATATATTAATATACTATATAATATATAATAATTCATATAATATTATATATAATATATACGATATATATTATATATTATATATATTATATTACTATATATATATATATATATATATCGCTATATTATATATAATAGTATATAATTACTATATTATATATAATATATATAATATTTATATCTATATATATATATATATATTTATTATAATTATATATACATATATTATATATATATATAATTTATATTATATATATATATTATATATTTATAGTATTTCTAGAATATAGTATATATACTATCTATGTATTATATAATACTTCAAATTGATAAACGTAATTTATTCTTGGTCTTCTTTCTCAATTTGTATGACTGTCGTACCTATATGATATGATATTTATAGAGTAAATTGTTTTACATACTATTTATAATATATATATTAATGCTTTATATTTGAAATTTATATTAATGTATTATTTTACTATATATATAATACATCTCTCATTATATATATATCATATATTATATATACTAATATATATATTATATTATTTCCTAATTGTTTCTGTGTTTTATTATAGTATAAGATGTGTGAACTTATTATTTTTGTTCTTCTTATATATATCTATTTCGTATATTATACGTAACAGTCACCTTCGATCATAATATATATATTAACTATATTATTATTTAATATAGTGCCATTCTAGATTATTTGTCATATAATTATATATCTATGGTTGATATATATATATATATTTAGTTTATAGGTATATAATATATACGGTTATAGTATATATATTATATTATATACTATTATATACTATAATATATAGTATAATTAGTATAATAATAATATATATATATTGTATATTATAGGTAGTGAATATATATATATACTATATAGTAATATAGTGTTATATATTTTAATATACTGATTTAGTAGTACTAATAATATTATATATGTACGTTATTATCTTTATACATACTGATAATGTACTTATAGTAGTATATTATAGGTATATATATAGTATTAAGGTTATATATCGGTATATTGTGATATATACATTATCTACTATACGTATATTATTACTTAATTTTGCTTCGTTGTTATATTGATAATAAATAACATATTTAATTTATAGTATCCATTATTAGTGACAGCAACTTCTATTCTGTCGTGACTTTATTTTTTATTATACTTTTAAATACCTTAATTAAGTAAAATATTAATTCTTTAATACTAATATTGCTTTTTCTCTTTCTTCTTCATTTTTTTTCTACATTATAATATCTTAATATTCTACCTCAATCGTCTTGTTTAATTTACCTTCGATTCTTTTATTTAATTATTAACACAATATATTTATCAAATCTTATGATTTAAATATATATATAATCATATCCATTTTTAAAAATATATTTTTTTAAATGCTCTATTATATTATATATTACCTAATTCTTATATATTATAATGCATATCATTAAGTTTATA
Source organism: Trachelipus rathkii (assembly GCA_015478945.1). Classification (NCBI taxonomy): domain Eukaryota; kingdom Metazoa; phylum Arthropoda; class Malacostraca; order Isopoda; family Trachelipodidae; genus Trachelipus; species Trachelipus rathkii. Next base: position 21,525 of record JABUQX010091714.1, on the reverse strand, counting down.
TTTGTATTTATATTATAATAGATCATTTAGTTTCCAACATTATACTACTATATATATATATTATATATAATATATTATATATAATATATAATTATATATATATATTTATTATATATCGGATATCTATATATAATATATATATTATATATATAATATTATATATTATTATACTATATATTACATCTATTATTATATATATATATTATCATATATATATATATATATAGATATATATGTATTATTATATATAAATTTATCAGATATATATATATTTATAATATAGTATATATATACTATAATCCTATATATATATACTTAAGACTGTACGTATAATTATACTTTGTATACTATTTATATCTACTATTTAACGCCATTTGGTTCCTGAAATATTTACTATTTCACTTCATATATATATATATATATAATATATCTATACCTTGAGGATCTATAAGTTGTCACCATAAATGTAGACAGATCTACAAAATAATGTAACAACAATGATAAGTCTAGTATAAAGTAGCCAAAGTTCAGCACTCCAATTAGTAGAAGTATTATGTAATCTTATCTAAACTTTGGATGGAATAATAAAAAGATTGCTTTTTGACTTTTGCTTTTTCCTTTCTCAATAAATTTTAATTACAAATAATACCCCTAAATTGGAGAGTGGCAGGTTGAGTTTAGTAGATTCCCTTGTTAGCTCATGTGAGAACTCTTCATTTTGGTGATAAAGTAAAGACCTCGAAGGTTAGTGTAGTCAACATAAAGGTGAAGTGTTAATGCCTTTCGTAGGCATTTATCTCAAAAATCTCATATGATCTTCGGATTGTAGGAGAGGGAGGAACTTTTTTATTATATTATACAGATTAAAATGTTTAAATCAATTACTGGAATCTTTTATTCAATCTCTTCTATCTTCCTAGTTTAATTATCAAGTATTTCCTCGAGGGATTTTTAATTTGATACAAAACTCCAAAGTTGCGTTTAGTGTTTCGTAATTTCTCAAATATTAACATCATACTTAGAAAAGTATATATAATATTTTTTAGTATATATATATATTTATTGTTTGTAATATTGGTCAGTATTTTTATGTGTATTATTATTTTTTTAATTTTGTTAAGAATTAATTATTTTATTTCAATCTGAAAAAAGTAGAAGAGGATACTAAGTTAGTGAGTCTCGAAACGATATGTCCTTAATTTATTTTATTATTTATAATTCTTCTATGTTCTATTTCTCTCTCTCTCTCTATCTAAATCTATATAATATATATTATTAATTATTAAGTATTATTATATATATAATATAGTTATTAATATATCTTAATTTATATTAATAGTATTATATATAATATTAACTATATATATATAAATGCTATAATATATTATTAAATTAATTTATATATATTAGAGGGTATACTTATACTTATATATATATTAACTTATTAATATTATATTAATGTATATATATAGATTAATACTATTAATTAATATATAATATAATATATATATATATATATAAGTATATTGTAATGTAATTTAATTATTAATATATATTATATATCCTATAGGTATCTGTAAAATTTCGTGTACCATACCCCGTGTGATAAGAAAAATGACCTTTTAGCTTACCTTTAATACAATCTATATTTTATTCTATTAAATATCAGTTCTTTTCATCACATCTGGAATAAGTATGGGTTTAATAATATTATCTCTATTTTTTCTGATCTTTCTTTCAAGTAATCTCCGATAAGGATACAGAACTTTTCGGTTACTTTTCGTGATTGTTTTTAATACATTTTTGACAGCTTGGTTATATATAATATTTAATATATAATTATATATATATATAATATTATATTAATGTATATATATTATAATATGTATATCATATTAATATATATATATAATATATTATATAATATATATATCCTCTATATTACCTCCCTCCTATTATAAAGTATATTAGTCTCTCTCCTTAACTCTCCCCCCCCATTAATATATTACATATATACTATCCTTTATATAATATAATTTATTACATCGTAACTGATTTCGAACGTATTGTATATACTATATATATAGTTATTTCTATATATTTATATATATATATATATTTTATATATATATATATATTGTTCATGTATATATAATAAATTAGTGTATACATATTATAATATTTAGTACTATCCCTTCCAACACTGTATAGTAATCTTTTAAGATGTTTTAATTTTATGAAAAGAACTTTCTTCTCATCGAATTAATAACCTCTATTTATAATAATTACTATTTTATTTACCTCTTTCTAAGTTTTTTTTATATTATTTATTAAGATTGATGATTTTAAGATGTTAGTAATTATTATATCTATGTCTAATGATTAACTTCTCTTATTACTAGTAACTTTGTACGCATTTCATATTATTGAATAACTATATAATAATTATATTAGGTTATATAATGATATTGAACGAATAATAATAATAAAAGTTGTCTCGTGACATTACAGAGTAAGAAAATGCTTTTGCATCTTCAGTAAATAATCTATTTCTAATGCAGGCTATATCAATTATGTTATTTTTATTTATTGATATTCTGTACTTAAAATAGTATTTTAACACGCAACATATTTACATATAACAATTAATCCATCTCGTCATATAGGTTTAAAAATAGTGATTTATTAACGTATTACTGACTTCCAGACTCGTGCTTGATATCGTGTTATATTCTTAGCATGAAACAATATATGGGTACGCCAACGAGAAGAGAGTATAGTATAGTGACTTAGGTAATTTACGAAAGAGTGAGGATATTGAAGTTATTAAATAGAACTATATAGATGCGAATAATAAAGTATGGTGGAGACAGACTAGGAATGATAAGTATAATAGTTATGAGGAGATGTATTGAAGGTGAGAAGAAGCTTGATACTAGAATTATGTAATGTGAGGTATTAGAGATTGATTGTGGTAGTACTATAGGGGACAATTACTGTAGAATTGAATGGTAAGACAGTGCTTCAGTATATATTGCCAATAATTGTAAGTAATATGGGAAGGGACAACTGAGAGTGGATGCAGTAAAAGAACCTAAGGGTGAAGCTCGAAGATTAGATGGGCGGGTCGTGGAGGACTCTCTGATATGTATGATCAATGTATAATGACTTATAAGGCAGAATTATAGTGCAGGTGTTCTGTATGGTAGATAAATGAAATGCTTATTGTGCATCTGACCGGATGATAGATATTCTCCTACCTGGGAAGAGGAATGTTAAAAGTAAGTAAGATATATTTAATTTATATATATAGTAGTAATATTTATTATATAATTATATAATAATTTATATATATATTATTAATATATATATATATATTTAATTATTAATATTTATATATTATAATATTTATTAGATATATAAATACTATACTATATATATATATTATATATATATATTAGATATATTATATATATATAATATTAATTTATATAAGATATATATATATGTATATTATATATTATATATATTATAAATGTATAATATGATATATATATATATATATTATATATATAAATATATACATATTCTGAATATATATTATATAATAATATATATAGTATTTATATTTATATATAATATATATTATTATATATATTATATATATATTATATATTATATAATATTATTTATATATTATATATATACGTTATCACATATTAATATATATATTTATATATTATATAATATTATATATATATATAATATGAATAATCTATAATTATATATATATATATTATTATATATACGAATATACTATTATTATATATATATATAAATTATATATATTATATATTTTATTATATATATATATATATATTATCTATATGAAATTATATATATTATAATTAATTTATACGACATATAAATTATTATATATTATATTATAATATATTAATTATATCATATATATATATTTATATATATTAAATATATATATTTAATATATATATTTATAATTATTATTATATATATTATATATCATATATATTTATATATAATTATATTTATTATATATATAATATATATCTATTATATATATATATATATATTATATATTATATATCTATATATAAGATATATAAATTATACAAAGTATATTAAATAGCCTGTTTGTATCAGCTTGAAAGCCAAAATCAAAAATTAAAGTTATGTCATCATGTAAATGTAAAATTGGGTGGAAAGAAATGATGTTAAGAATTTTAAGTTTCTGATAGCTATTCAGTTACAAATTTATTAGAGAGGTGTCGAACTAAAAAATTTCATTCCAGTCAAATTGCAATCTCCAGGTTGAGGTAAAAAAAGTTTATTTATCAATTAGAAATCTAATTTTTTTTTTCAAATCTCAACCTCTAGCTCATTCTTCGGTTTTACTTCAGTCAATATGGAAGCGGATCGAGATATGTTTGAGAAAGTGTTGTATATTTTTCATTATTTTTTTTAGATGAAAATTTTTGAAAAGGTGCTGAACAATTTTCGATAGACAGAATCTTGCGATCCGATCAAGTAAGGCCGAGTCGAGTCGAGTCGGGCCGGGCGGAGGCCGAGCCGAGCCGGAGCCGGAGCCGGGTTGGTTTTTTTCAGAATATTTTTGAGATTGCTGAACAATTTTTCAAATAGTGCAAACCTTTTCGGATCCGGAGCTGAAGCCGAGTTTGGAGCTGGACGAGCCGGAGCCGGAGCGAGCCGGAGCCGGAGCGCGAGCCGGAGCCAAGAGGATTTTTAAAAAACATTTTTTAGGTGAAACGTTTTAATGCAGAGACGTGTTGAACAATTTTTAATAGTACAGAAACCTTAGTCAGATTGCGGAGCGAGGTGAGTCAGGAGCCGTGGGGCGGACCGGGCCGAGCGCTGGTATGAATTTTATTCAAAATATTTTGTGAAATTTTAAATGCAGAAGACGTACTGAACAATTTTCAATAGTGCAGAACCTTAGTCGGACCGGATCCGGAGTCGGAGCCGCAGTGAAGTCGAGCCGAAGTCTCAGAGCGCTGCCGTGTTGATTTTTTTGAAAAATATTTTTAAGGTGAATTATGCCGAGAGTATATTATTTTCAATTAGTGCAGAAACCTTATTGGATCCGGATCTGGGGAGCCTGAGCCGGATTCTGGGGTATAAATTTTTTTTTAAAAAAATTTTTTTAGATGAAATTTGTGCCAGAAGACGTGCTCTAACAGGTTTCAAATAGTGCAGAAGATCCTTAGTCGGATCCGGATCCGGATTCGGAACGGAGCGAAGTCGAGCAGAGTTCAGAGACGGGTTGCATAGTATAAATTTTTTCAAGAAGTATTTTTTTAGATGAAAATTTTGTTAATATGTGCTTAACAATTTCAAATAGTGCAGAAAACCTTAGTCGGAGGGAGCCGAAGGTGAATTCGGAGCCGGACCGGAGCCGGAGGCGAAATCAGAAAGATAATTATTTAACAAAAATATTTTTTAGTGAAAATTTAATGCAGAGCCACTGACAATTTCAATTTAGTGCAGAAACCTAGTCAGTCGATCGGATCCGGATCCGGATCCGGTTCGGAGACGGATCTTATAAATTTGTTCAAGAAATAATTTTCTTAGAGAAAAATGGTGTCAGAAGACTTGCTGACCAATTTCTAATAGTGCAGAATCCTTATCGGATCCGGAGCTCGAGCCGGATTCAAAGTCGGAATGAGTCGGAGCCAGAGTATGATTTCTTTCGAAAAAATTTTTTAAGTGAAATTGTCAGAGTTAATAGAATTTTAATATCAGAACCTAGTCGGTCCGGACCGGATCCTGGTATGATTTTTAAAAAATTTTTAGTGAAATTTGCCAGAAACGTACTGAACATTTTCAATACTCAAAACCTTGTTTCAGATTCCGGAGCGAAAGTGAAGTCGAAGCTGGAGTAGGAGCCGAGCTGGATCAGAGCCGGAGCCTGGGAGCATTTCTCAAAAAATATTTTTTTAAGTGAAAATTATTAAAAATAGTGCTGGGAAATTGTCAAATAGTGCAGAAACCTTGTCGGTCCGTCGATTAGATTCGGAGACTTATCCTTGGTATAAATATTTTTTCAAAGAATATTTCTTAGAGATATATATTATTCAGCAGGTCTATTTAGCTGTATAACATTCATATATAATGTGCAAATTCCTAATAGGATCCGGTTATTTCGTGAGTATCTCGGTAAGCGTAGTCATAAGTCGGAGCCGAGTTTGAATTATTTTTACAATAATATTTTTTTATGTGGGTAATTTTATCTACTGATAATAAGTGCTCTTAATAATCAATTTCAAGTTGCTCATAACTCACTGTTCGATTCCGATAAGCCGAAGCCTTATAACCGGATCGGTTATAGTCTAGGATCCGGGTGTCTCATATGGTATATAAATTATTTCTTTTTTTCATATAAATATAATATTCTTATTTGGGAATACAATGTATCCCTAGTAAGATCGTAGTATTATTGAACTAATTTTATTCAATGTTATTAAGTATTAGAGAACCTTAGTCGAGATCTCGGAGGAACCTAAGTTGATTAATTACTGATTCTTCGTTGTAATCTTAGAAATATTTTTTTATGGTGATAAAAAAATTATTAAAAGATGTTGTACTTGTACAAATGTTTTCATATAGTGCTGATATACTTTATGATGTAATATCCGGTATATACATCACGGGTAAGCAGGTTAATACTAGCTAGTCGTTAACGGTAAGCCGGATCATGCTTATAAATATTTGATCTATTGTATTTATATTTAAGGTTGGAAAATTTTGCAGTAATAACTTGTACTGATATATATATTTCATAATAATATAGGGACGTTTCAGAAGGAACTGACAAATCATTCATTTAATTTTTGATCGTAGTGAGTTAGATGATTCGATTCTGTTATATAATTTTTATAGGAAATATTTTTAGATATAAATTTTGTATGTTATAATATGGGAATGTTATAAATATTAGTGCAGTTTCTGCCAATTCGTGGATCCGATCGGATCGACGCAGCCGTTCGGTATATTTTTTTCCTATATATTTTTCTCGGTGAAAGTTTATTTTTATCTGCTTCACATTTAGTCGTGCAAAACCTAGTGGATCCAGCGCTGGATCTTGGAGCCGCAGCCGGAGTATGACACGGAACTGGGCATCATTTTTTCAAATATTTTTGTATCTTTATTATTGCCCGAAAGTACTGCACAATTCTCAACAGTGCAGAATTTTCGAGTGGAGCCGGAGCCGGAGAAAAAAATTATATTTTCTTTTGGTTGTAAAGATAGATATCAAAGGTATTGATTCAATGTGAAAAAGATTAGAATATAGTATAATATATATGTATTATAGAAGTATATATTTTTCACTTGGATGGTTCTTAATATAGCTATATATTTTTATATTATATTATGGATTGGTATGAAGAATCAGAGTGGTGAGGTAGCAGGGAGGTGTTACTAATGGAGAATAAAGGGAGGGTTGCCCTACCTATATATTGGATGATTAGTTGTGTGCGAATCGAAACAATGCAAAGCATTGGAGGAAATATTTGATAAAAATAAAAGGGGGGTTGAAAGTAAACGCTGAATTAGAGTAAGGTATGGTTTGAGTTGATGATAGTTCTATGTGAAGTTATTGTTAGATGGTGAGCAGCTGATAAAGTCTGAGTCAAAATTTAGGATATGGTGAATGAAAAGAGCGAGGGAGATGAGTCATGAAGTGTGAATGAGAAATGCTTGGTAGCATTATAATTTATTTCCTCTTTTTATGGAAATATTTTTGCAAAAAGGGAATAATTTTTAACAAGTTCAAAAGTGATATTCTTACTATTAACGGTGAGTATTATATATATTAATATATATTATATTATAATTATATATATATATATGTATATATAACCTGTCTTAGTATATATATCTATGGAGAGCTAGGTCTTGCATAAGTAAGTAACAGATATTAAGTTTATATTTATAGAATTTTGTGCTTATGGTATTATAGTACATCGATCATTTTGATGATTATCTGGTATGATATATGAGATGCATACCTACCAATATGTCTCAATAAGTCATCTCTAACGCTAGACATGGGCAAAGTTGTCATTGTCGTATATTTTGTCTAATAATATTAAAGACGATTGAATATAATCACTGTTAGCCAGTTCGAACTCTGTACTAACATGACTGTCGCGGCGTTGACAATGTACAGGGCTCTAACCAGTATGCGATCGCCTCTCGAAAAGAAGCATCTCGAATTCAAATTCTTCCTTCGATATCATTCTTTTGAGCTCATATTATTCATCATGATAGTATTATAGGTAACCTCTTGTACTGGTATATAAACGTATTTCTGTAGTATTTTGTACTCTGTAGTAACCGGGAGCATAATCAACCAAATATAGTGCTCGCCGATGGTGTACATATATATATGCTATGTTGCGATCAATTTGCCTTAAATAATCGAAGAAATTTCATCGTATGACTAGGCTGAACTCATCTGATTACATCAGCTCTTCTGTTTATAGACATAGTATACATATGGGTTATAAGATAATACCATAGTCTAGTATTCCTCGTACACTCCAGTAAAAAAATGATATTATCTGATTACTCTAAATTATTTTTAATGTATATTTTCCTGCTTTTCGAATTTCTATATAACTAATTCAATGGCTAGAAATTAGATTGGAGAATATATTATTAGAATTACAGAACGCGCGTTTGTTTTGTGAACTATTTTATTTCTTGTTATACTTTACTCTGCTTTTTTATTCTTCAAGTGTTCTTTATTTTATGTTTATGCTTTTTCTTTATTTCTTTTTTTTTTTTTTTTTGCTTAACAGGACAATTTTCTATCTAAAGATCAAGAAACTAATACCAAACAGGGTGCGCCTATAGGAGCTTATGGATCGAACTAATTTGCAAATAAGACGTGAAAAATTTAATTTTTTTATGCGGCATAAAGGATATAGGAGCATAGAAAATAACGAAGAATAAGGTTTGATAGACAAAATTGACAAGATAGAATAAAAGACAAAATGGAAGTACAAATACCATATAAAAATTTACCATTAAAACATAGACACGAAGGAGAATAGACAGGAATAAAAGGTCCTGAATGAGTGATCAGCATGACATTCGTCTATATCAATGTTTAAATGTTTAATTAATAAGAAAAAATAGATATCTGTCGAATTATCCTACGGTTCACAGAAGATTTTAGAGAGTACTTGAGGGAGGCTCATTTCTGCATTTTCTAAGGAGCAGTGTGCTTTTTTCTTCTGCAAACTTCTAGTGTAGCAATGCTGCCAAATTACATACAAGAATCACGAACCAGCGCAGCATGTATTTTCAAAGTATGCTTAATAATTTTATGAAAGGAGGCATTAAATTAAAAACTCAATTACTTTCAGTCTTAAATTGTACTAAATTGGAACTCGTATCGCAGATATTTGTGCTTGTCGCCGTTACACGTGTCCTAGGGGCTCTACATGTTGTCCGTCCACCTCTCCAAGATAATAGGAAGTAGCTCTCGAATTTTCAGAATCTCCTTGATTCGATTTTCACTGTTTGAATCTATACTTATAAAATTCCCAGTAAGGGATGGATTGAACCCCTGACTGTGTAGGTCTACACTGAATTTATTCAGGGTTATATCATTGATGTTACAGGACAACGACCAAGTCAGGATACTACTACTATTTCGACTCCACAATATGTACTGTGCGACAATATTGCAATTTATAAGACGAAAAAATTTCATATCGTCAGTACTCAGTAAACATCGATATGATGTCGCGTTTATAACTAATATACCATGCATATCATAGCTCGATAGCGTCCTCCTCTAAGAAGAAGATCTCGGGAAATTTCAATTACTCTATACTTACTAGTCTCAGATATACATTATTTTGATAACTAGTTAAATATTTTTAAATCCAACAGTAAGTGGTGTTGGTACCTCTCTTGGTAGGTAGCATACTGCTTTTACTAGATATATATACATTTACTATATGTGCTTCATGGTTTCTAGGCGGCCTCGAACCAATATCTATAATCAACTAACAAACTGAGTAGCAAATACGTAATTGCTCTATATAATATAATAAGTACTCTGAATAAAAATTATCACTCTAGCGTTCAGTGACACGAACCAATCACTAAGAGCTGTCGAGTATTAGACAATGTTAACAGGAGCTATTTTACTATAGTACGATCGCCTCTCCAATAAGTAATATCTCCGGATACTATTTTTACAAGTTACCTGATTGAATCTCTCACTGCTATTTGAATATGTGTTTAACTTTTTCATAATCAATTTTCTGCACTGTTATTACTTAAAACTATTATCTTATATATATATATTAATATATAATTAATATATTCATTATCAAATTTCATTTTATCATCTTTTAATTTATTATATTATTATTATATATATGATATATATTTATATCTATATATATTATATTTAATATATATATATTATATTATAATTATTATATTAATATATTATATATATATTATTTAGTATTTATAATATTTAATTATATATATTATATATATATTATAGTTATATAATAATATATAGATATATATTAATGTTATAATATATATATTCTATATATTATAATTATATTTATAGTAATAATAATAAAGGAAAATTTGTTGTTTATTTTCCTCTTAAAAATAATAATTATAAATATTTTCTAAACAATGCTTATGGTGCAATTTTTGCATTTCATTTATATTTAATTTTGAAATTATATAAAATATTCTAGTTAAAATGTCTTCTTAATTACCATCCCCTTTTATACAAACTTCAATCATTTTAATTTAAGGCAGACTGCAATATAATTTTTGTAATATTAGACATACATTATATATTCTGATTTAAAGCAAACCTTCAAATAAAGACACTTGTATCATTCATTTCGTAGATCCTACCATTAATCCCTCTCTATTTCACATAAATAACAGTAATTATAATTACCATATATTCGATAATGTCTGTTATTTCACTCGTATACATAGAAGTCCTTCATCTAAACTTTTAATTTATCTCGACAGAACATTAAAAGAAAATTACAAATAGAGCACGAAGTGAGAAACAAATACTTACACACTGCATCACTCATAAATGCACAATTTTTTTACACACTGCCTTTCATGCTTATTAAAACTTTACTACAATACAACTTTAATTTATAATCAGGATCAATACATCTATCTTCCATATAATTGTTGCTTCCTAATAATCTGTTTGAGAATGGGATCTTTCTGAGATTGAAGAGCAAGTAGTAACGATTATATATGAGCTCTACAGAGCATCACAGGAAAACACAACACAACCTCTTCCTCTCTTAACTTCAATCACAATCATTACCTCCCTCTTGTATCCTCCTATCTCACAGATCACATAGTATCACTCAGTTATCCATAATACTCCCTCTTCTCCCACAGCTCCCATACGTAGAATCGTCACACTGCTATACTCAGACTGTAGTTTTAAATGAAAGTCTATCGTGCGTATCGAATCATTAGCTATTCAGTCTCTGCAAGTCAATCCATCAGTCAAGAAATATATTCATCATCTCCTCCACATTCTCTCTTAAACTACTAGACTTGATATAAATTCTCATTAGAATAAAGCACCAGTACCAGAGTACTTACATTCATCAATCCATGTGGTGCACTATGTTTACACAATAAAAGATGATAGAGCAAACATAGAACAAATCGCTAACATACCAATCTAAACATTAACCGTCATATTCCACATTTCGCAACACAATGAACATATTAACGACTTGTTAATCTGCAGCGATCATATATCATCAGTGCTATAAGAGGCTATACTGATCTCACACAGTCAGTGGAACCAATTAAACGACAGTTATCCGACGTGCCATCAGAGATAGACAAGCGCCGACACGACTGTATACCATTGCTTCACTATATACTACATTCTAAAAAAAGAGTGCAATTCTGTGTAGAAACGCTATACTACACCTAGCACTAACTTCTCAACAGAAGCCATCATCTACTCTTATATTACGTCATGCTTTCCTCTTAGGCACCATAAACTCGAGCAAATAGAATATAGACACTATATACTATACAAACCTCTAATTAAACCCGATAGTCGCAATTATGATGAAATCAATCAGTCATTCCTATATCTCGAACAGCTCATCTATCATCGAAAAGATATCCATATCCAAATACTAAGAATTAGCGATCAATCATCAATTTGCTATTAACATCTTGCAATTACCCATTCATGCCATTATCGTACGTCCCCATTATATGTCTGCTAAATAACACACTATCCAAGCTCGTACAAATGGTAGGTAGCACTTAGTAACGCATCAGTCAGAGACGTCTCACAGAGAATAACATAAGAAAGTTGTATTCCATGCACACATACTATATTCCGAGAATTTATATGAAAATATCTGCTCCATTTAAATCTTACTCATACTATCGACCTATATATATAATATATAATACGTAATAGATTGTTAAATAAAATGTTAACACCATAACGAGTCATTATTTATAGTATATATTATAAGACTCACATCCAATAGTTCGCTCTTATTTTACACGATTTATTTGCCAATACATATCTTGCAGCGATAATGGCACAAGTATCGAGTATACTAAGTGTTATAGTATACTCACAAGAATTATTATTATGAGAAATATCAGATAATTTATATAGTATGAGCATACACGATCATACACATGAGCTTAATTCTTTCAGCTAAGAATGGACTTATATTCTCAATATCCTAAAGAAATAGAACATTAATGAGTCTACCAAATTATTAGGACAAAAGTCTATTGATATCCTACATATACTTCAAGTTTATGTTTATCATAGGAACATCCCAAATCACTGATCATTTAACAGTAATGAGTATCTGAAATAATAAATATACGTTGAATATTAATATGATAATAGAAGAAGTAAAATATTAAAACACCTTATCCTAGGAATCGTAAAATATGAAATTTTATAATGATGAGTGTATTTAGCCTGCTAATGATATACTCAGTTCATATGATAATATGTATATTAAATACCTAGTGAGTCTATATCTTCATACATTATTCACTAGGTATTAGTTATATACTGAGCAGGAAATATTGATACCGTTTTATAAGCCATAAATAATAATGTTGTAACTATAATATTCCCGACCCTATCTCTGAGACATTTATAAGATTTTATCGTTTTAGCAAGATTTTCTACTATTGATATAATCATATGTTTTACTAAAGTATTATAAATATGAGTTCAAAATATTTTAAGAACCTATTATGTAAAAGCTTCATGGGTGAAAATGAGAGATTCTATATATTATATGTAGGTATAATAATACTATATACCTAATTTACATTAGTTATATCCTTAAATATTATATAGTATATTTATTATTTTATAATACTTGTATATATATAATTTATGACTAAAAAGATTAGATGAGATATATTACGATTATGTAGTTTGCACTTGTTATTAATAAGCTTATAAATAATAAATACATGTATATTCTTTATCCTGCTTTATCTCAAAGTAACTATTACTCTCTATACTAATTGATAATGTAATATGCACTATGAGAGTCAATAGAAATAAATATGATGAAATTCAATTAACAACAATCGACATATATTCATTTGCAGTCTAAATATTCGGCCATATGAACAAAAAGTCTGATATTCCGTCAGACGAAGATTCCAAATCTTATGTTGATATTTCGCGGGAGGAGGAAAATAGCGAAAAAGTGAGTATTCAAAAAGAGCAGTATGAAACACTTCTTGTTTTTGCACAGCGCAAGAGTTTTTATTTACTTAGCAATATAGATGTATACGACATTAATTATTCATGCAAATATTTAATTCAGTTTGAGGTATATCCTTTGCATTAACAATATTGGTAGTGTGTGAGCAATATATATAATATATATAGATTATAGGTATACTTATATAGTATAGGTATATATTATATATATATATATATATATATAATAGTATAATATATATATTATTGACTATATAATAGTTATATTGATTATGAATATATATTACATACTGTATTATATTATTTACTAGGATTGGGTACAAATGTGCATATTGGGTACGGTAAACATAGTCCTGTTATATTTTCTTACGTTTTATAACTTAGGATCCAATCAAATCATTCCACTTGAGTAATCTAGGAAATCATTACTTCCACCAGCAGTCATAATACCATATGCGAAGAATAACAGAAACAATACATGAGACAACAGCTATCTTATGAAGGCTAATCGATGCTGTGCAGATAATGAATAACAGCCCTCTTACAAGTAAGTACCTAGTATTCTAAACACGTAAATGAGCTTTATTGAACTGAAGATATTGGATAGGATTATTATCATATAATATTATACTAATATTATATATATTAAGTATATAATATATCTAATAATATCATATATATGATGACGGTATTTTAACTTAAATATTTATAATAATATCTGTATTATTTCTAACATATATATAACATCAACAAAATTAGCAAATATAATAGACATAATAAATATTATTTAATGATATAAAGTGATAATTGATGCACCCACAAGTAATGACCAGTTGTGAAAATATATATGCTATATTATAAGTGTGAGCAAAACTATTACCTATTTTAATCACAAAACTCTTTAAAACCCATAGCACAACGAACTTCCAAATTTTCATTATGTATCTATTGTAAACATTTCCTTAAATAGAATCAATTTCTTTCACGTCTGCATTAACTATCCTATGCAAAAGCTAATATTTGTTATATTATATATATACAATCAGAAGTTTAATATAAAGAATAACTAAAACTAATTATGAGCACGATCTTATTAGGGTACCTTAAATCAGCGTCCAGCGTAATCATATATATACTTACCTATAACAGTATGAACGACTAGCCTAGTACTATGGTAATAGTACTATCTTTCAAAAGCATGCGTTACTTATCTTATTATCATTTTAATTTATTTTCTCACCCTACTCATGTTCCGAGTAATCCATATATCCACGGAATTCAGGAATATAGTTGTAAACTTTATCTAAAACAATCGTGTAACTATTTCACGGCTTAGACACAAACAATACAATCATACTGTTTTAAAATGTCCATTCGACGTATTGAAGTATTACCGAGTAGACAAGTATAGATTTCGTTATAAATTCGTCATTGGCGCAAAAAGTCTCTAAGTGTTATGTTCACACATGACTCCTTAACACAACGACAACAAAACACAACAAAATAGAAAACGTTAATAAAAAATAGAATAAATCACATTGCACCTCAATCCGCTATATATAAATTACCTATACTACAATATATAATAATGGTAGTATAGTAGTCACTCAAAACACTATTTTCTACTATAAGTAATTAGGGTTGTTGTTTGCAGCCATTATAAATCATACTAATATTACTATTAATGCTCTGAATGATATTTGTTCTAAGAGAGGATTACATCGAATAGATTATTACACCAAGCATATCACCGAGCTACCAGATATTAACTCACAAACATAAAGAGCTAGTCTCATATATAGCGCATATTACGGTTGTCTGTTTATAACAAATTCATAGACTTCTATGATGATGTCACAGTAGCTTAGCTTTACGGTTACGTCTTCTAACATATCAATATCCAAAATTTTTATCTAGCTACGCTTCGTTACGAATAGATCAGTATAGTTTAAATATTACTTATACAGAGCTAGTTTTATCGTGGTACGCTAGTTAGGACGTAAGCTTATCTGATAACTACAGATCAGGTTATGTTAGTTACTTATTAGCTTTATGAAGGCAGAAATTTCAGATAATCATAACCCCTCCATAGATATTACTACCCAATATCTCATATTAAACTTTCATCAATTCTTATATTTTAATCATGATAGATATATAAAACTATGACACGCTTTATAGGCTCACGTTTTTATTTCTATCACTAATTAAAAACCCCAAAGACCGAATGTTTTTTACAGTCTTTATTTGCTTAAATCTTCTACCCCACCGATGCGAGATACATTTATCAAACTCTGATGCAAAAATAGACTAATTCCTCTTCCTTACTTATAGTTAGGAATCGAATTTTTTTCAAGTAGCTTAAACACTGATTCTTATCCACTTCGGAATTCATTCAGGACTGTATAAATCAATATGTTCACCATATCTAACAACAAATATGAATATTCATTTTATATTGAGACAATGAACACAGACAACACAAAAATTCCACAATAATCAACGTCAGAGACCACACGACGCATGTTGTATACTAATCATAATCGATCAGTCACGACTTATGAGATTCGTACATCACGACGATCAAGCACAAACTCGTTCTAAGCCTAATCTTCTACTCAATATACTCATGAGATATATAGCACCATATAACATAGTTGGAGTACTTGATAAGTTCTATATTTTGATGACTACGCTCTCTAGGTGTAGGGATATAGTACCCTATATCTACTATATATATATTATCATCCTAACTGGTTCTCCTATCACCAATGCCAACCCTGCTTAAAACCATATTAATTATATAGATATATATAATTCACATAGTGAGAGCCTAGTATTACTTCATTATAATATATATATACTTTTTAGTAGTAGTAGTAGTCACATGGCACACAATACATTTAATATATATATATTATAATATATATATATATATTATATAGGCCTACATACTAAACTAATATACGATATATATATATATATTATTATATTATTACTATATATTCTATCACATAATACGAGTTAAGTATAAGTATTCGGTTTTATTAAAAAGATGTTCAATAGATACAAGTTATACTATGAGTGATATATAATCCTACAAACTATAATTTTGTGAGTCATAGTTGAGTATTTGTTGAGAGATATTAATTATAGGTAGTTACACGAATCTACACAAAATAGCGGATGTTGTAATAATCATAATCTTCGGTGTGCCGCGCGTGTCTCGAGATTAAAGTTGACGTACGAGTATATATAAATTTGTGATACTATACCTTTCTTTCTGCGTCTTATCTAGAGCCTTCACGTTATGAATACCAAAGTATCCTCCTTACATTAATATACGAGTAAAATAGACTCAGAACCTATGGGATTTATATTAGACCTTAACAATAAGATACACCTATCTTATACACGTAGAAAATCTAAACGGTCAATCGATCACTGGGAGTTCATCGCGTTACTACTATGATGTGGGTAACCGTATATTACTATATGATCAATATTGCAATTTTCACTTCTATTGGTGTATTGCTTATGTAGGAACTAAATTGAAGATATTTAAAACTGACCAGATAGAATAGTTTACATCTATATATATACTCATCTGGAAAGGTACGATATCCAACATATCCACATATACAGTACTTAACTCTCTACCGCAAAGAGAGCTAATGTAGTAAAAGTAGATTCTAAATTGGCGCATTTTTTTCTGGATTTAAAGACTGTAAATATATATTATGAGAAACTCTCTGATGTTGAAAAACAATCCTTAATCTTTTCTAGCTATAAAACGATATCGAACTATATTATTTCGCAATGATATACTCACCTAAATCCCCTTCATTCAAGGATACATCGAAACTTAATTCCATCGAAAATATATTAAGGACGAACACTCTTGCAAGTTTGCGTCGAACATTATTGCCTGACTTGATCGGCAATATAATAATGCAAAGTAACATTATAGTAAGCTTATATGTATAATCTAAGAGAAACACATTCAGTTCCGAGCATTCCTTGTGATAGTATTTACATATTCTATTTTTCTGCATCAAGGCTGAGCTGAGTTTTATACTGAGCCTATAGCACTCTTCTCAGCAGTGAACCTAAAATGAACACACTTATATTAATGACTATCATTCACTGCTAGAACCTCTATTGAATAAATGTCTATTACTATTATATATCAACTTTGTAATGAGTATATTGTCACTAATTGTCTAGCAAAGAAGGATTATTAAATATCTATATTTATTTATATATTGCGTAAAATCAAATAATTATGGGCTAAGAGTATATGAGGCTCTTCTCAGCAATTCTCTTTTTCCTCCAGCTGACTTCAGAATGCCCGAGTGTTATATAGTTGCTACAGTATTTTCTTTGCTACATTGACTTAATCAACGACCAGCGTGTCCACTTTTATCGCCACCTTTATTTCTCCTGACCGCATATTCCTCCACATTATTTTTATAACATATCTTTGCCATTATTTCAGAGAATTGAGCACCGGTTCTGAAATTGCTTTTAAAATATAATATTGCCAAATACTAATAGCTTAGAAATAATGTTTGAGAAAGAGAAAAATTATTTAAAAAAGAAAGTGAGAAAGTTAAATTAAACTCCATCAGGAAAATTTTGAGTTGATAGATCTTTACTGCACAGCATCCTCAATCCATTCCTAACTCAATTTCTCCTCTTCCATTCGCCTCCTCCCCCCACCTACCCTCCCAACCCGCTCAAAAAGGTTTAAGCGCCCCGACACGTCTGCCCTGTTACACCCTCCATGAGCGAGAGAAGTGTATATATCTATTACCTACCATACTGATGAATTGTCCGGGATTGAATTTTAGTTTATTGTATTTTATGTTGATTTATGGTATGAATTCAGTCGTATATAATTATTTATGTGGTATTATTATTATTATTGTAATAACAGTCGATTATAATTATTATTATTATTATTAATTATATATTATTATTATTTGTTAATAAATTATTTCTTTATCTAAATTAATTTTAAATTTTCATAATTTATATATCTACATAATTTTATCGCAGCCTTCCGTCTTCTTCTTTTCTTGTCTACCTCTGGAGCCTACATTATGTAGTTTTCAAATCTACACTCCAGCTGTGATGACGAGTATTTATATTATGAGTGCTGAGAGAAGTGATCTTTTAAATAATATCCCATCACCTCACCAGTTATAATAATAGTACTATAATACATAGTGATATATATATATATATATATATATTACTCACTCACCATATATAACTATAGTGCTCACCACCCGACCCATATATTCATATATTTTACTCTTGAGCCGGGTGTATGCTATATTATATATATATATTTGAGTACATATATCAACTATAACTGTTATATATATTCATAGATGAGACGCTATACTATATATATATAAATATAAATATAATACTCCATACCATCATTCTACTGACTATTTGAGTGAGGTTTGAGCTGTGACTCATCATTGCACTTAAGAGTATTGTTATATTTACATAATCTAAATAATGTATATATATACATGATCTGTATTATTTCCAATCAGGAACTGATCAGTTATAATCATGGATATGCTCTATTATTATATCATATAAACCTATATATAATTTGGTATATCTATAAGAAATCCTAACCTATACTTACTGAGATAAAAATCACAAGCACACGTAATCATATTCAATAAAATATTGTTTTTATACTAGTTTAAATTTGTTAAATAATTTTTATTTATATGATATATAATAGATCTGTTTCGTATATGTAGTTATATATATTATATATATATATAGATATATGTATATGCCCAAATAGGTTATTGATATGTTTTATAATTTTTATTATTATTATACTCTTAAACAAATTCCCATCTAAACGATAATAAGAAGATAAATAAAATACTAGAAATTTATTTAGGTATAAATCGAATTTTTGATAAGTTTGACATTATTAGTTTTTTTTTCATTAAATTCCAATTTGTTTATTATATATTATTATATTATTAGTTATATATATTATTATTGATTATTATTATTATTATTATATTTATTATTATGTATTATTATTATTATATGATACATTTATATTATTAATATTATTATTATTATTACAATTTTAGCCCGGGAGATATTTGATTCAGGTATTTCGAGAGACTGAAGAAGAGAATAAGAACTCAGGCAATGAGGAATGTAGCATTTTGCCATATAATTTATGTAGATGAGATGTTAGTTAGGAGAATACTGATACATACGTAGAAGTGACACAAGAGATGCGCAAGATATAGATAAGAGAATGAGAGAATATGATAGATGAGAATACCAATTACTTACTATATTTAATAACAACTAAACAAATTAATCACAACCTATATTTATCATGCATATTAATTGTGAGCCACGACTCTCATATACAACCCTCATCAACGTAAAACAATATCGATTACTGACTTATAATCATCCACAGAATCATCATACAACTATCCTGAATATGATATATCCAATCATAAAAACTTCCACAATATACAGATTTATATAGACTATACCAATATATTAACAGTATAATCCATATTACAGAGAAAGATAAGTGATATGAAATTAAATTCTAATAACACACACATAAATATTTATTAAACATTCACAGTATAACCTACGGTGTAATCTTAGCTAAATACAAAGGAACTGAGGCGACTACCAATGCCAAAAATTATACCCTATAAATGATAACCCATACTATACCGAAAACATATCTTCGCTCTTCATAGAGCTTACATATATTACAAAATATATATATATGGTTAATAAGTATATATATACGTTAGTATATATTAACCATATGCAAGTTGGAGAGTAATCATATAGCTAAATGGAACTATATACTAGCATTTCTATATACCTACAACTAGAATAAGCGACAATATACAATGCTTAGTAGAACAGACTCTCATCAATTATTCCTTGTGACTACCTAAGACTCTAACTCTCTCTCTCATATGCACGCGTCTCTTCTCTCACCGGATGCTCGAAATCTCTCAACTCATCTCATTACTGTATTTAGTAGGATATAAGTCTATAAATTAATATGTAGACGATTCTTTATCTTCGAAGGATTCAATACATATATGTATGATCTAATATCTAATACATCATTATAAAAGACGTGGTTCTCCTAAAGTTTTAGTTAGTAAGCCTAAGGTAATAAATAATATAGTGTATATATATAATATAGTAATATAGTAAATACGATATATATATATATATAAGTAAGTACATTTAATAAAAACAAATTTTTATCACATAAATTATTATAACGTTGCAGCAAATCACCCTAGTTCGAATAAGATACAGAAAAATACTAGATCTCTAGTCATCCACCGTAAATCCAAATACGACCTCAACATCTAATAGGAATGTCAAGAGCAATTCAAAGCACCATCGAGATAATTCATACTATGCAGAATTTAATTATCTTGTGTTGTTTTTCGCTCATATTATTCTCTCGGATACTTTTCTGAGGAAATCATCATAATGTATGATCTTTTTGGTAGCTATGCGCAGTAACGAGTAGGCGTTTCTTCATGATCATTGGCACTATATGAGTCCTTAAAACACTGTATATTAAATACGATCCAGAAACGAAAAAACTTCGGTCCGAAAAATCCTCCTATCTCTCC
>JABUQX010091713.1:15000-17500 GCA_015478945.1 Trachelipus rathkii | reverse complement strand
AATACATGAGATGAGAAATGAATAATTAATAGAGTGAGATGAGATAAGTGAAGTAGTAATAATAGATGAATAATGAAGTGAATGAGATGATATGTAGAGGTGAATGAATAGATAATGAGATAGATGAATAATAATAATAATAATGGAATAGTAATAATATTCGAATGAATTAATAATAATAATAATAACAATAATAATAATAATAATAAATAATAATAATAATAATTAATAATAATAATAATAATGAATAATAATAATAATAAAATGAATAATAAATAATAATAAATAATATAGTAATATAATAAAATTAGTGAATGAATGGAGAAAATATTAGAGTGAGATGATATGATGAATGAGATAATAAGTAATAATAATAATTAATATATAAACAATAATATATAGGTAATAATATAATAGAGTAATAGATAATAAGATAATAATAATCATCAATAATGAATTAGGGAGTAAGTCGATGCCATAATAAGTTGAGAGTGAGAGATGAGATGGAATGAAGAGGGATAGAGTGAATAAGTAATGAGTGAATAATAATAATAATAATAATAATAATAATAATAATATATAATAATATGATGAGTATAATAATTAAAAGAATAATAATAATATGAGATAATGGGGTATTAATAATAATAATTGTCACTTACTTTACTATTACTGACTACGTACTGTGTAATAACATAAGTAAGTGTAATTATAGATGGATAGGTAGTAGTAGTTGAAGAGGTAGGATATAGTGTAGTGATGGGCTTAGTAAGGAATATAGGGGGGGGGGGGGAGTTTAGGGGTAGGGGGGGGTATGAGGGTGGAGGAGGGTGAGTGTGAGTAGGTGGGGGGTATGATATCGGGTGGGTACGTATAGGTATGATATAGGTAGGGTGTAGGTATATTAGGGTATAAGGGGTAGTGTATATAGTTAGTAGTGGGTAGTGTGAGGTAGTGTGATGGGGGTAGTAGGAGGGTAGTATATATGTATAGTTGTATATTGATTATATGTTGGGATTATATTATTATAATATATATTATTAGTATTGGATGTTATTATTATTGTATTATTATATTATTATTATTATATTATTATTATATTGATTATGTTATTATTTGAGTTATTTAGTATTATTGATTATTATTATGATATTATTATTATTATTATTATTGGATATTAAGTTATTTAGTAATGGATTTTGATTATATTATTATTATTATTATATTGATTATTGATTATGAGTGGGGTGAGTATTATTATTGATATTTATTATTTATTATTATTGATTATTATTATATTATTGATTATATGTGATTATTATTATAATTGATTGATGATGGTATTATTATGGTATGGAGGTGTGATTGATTATTATTATTATTTATTATTATATTATTATCAGTCATTATTATTATTATATTATATTAATGTATTATGATTATTATTTGCTTATATATTATATTTATTAGTATTTGTATAGTATTTAGTTATTAGGTATTAGTATTAGTATTTATGTATTAGTTATTGAGTGATTAGTATTTATGTTAGTAATTAGTATTAGTATTAGATTAGTATTATATTACTAAGTATTAGTTAATTGTGTTAGTAGAATGTATCATCAAATAGCTACATACTTTTTAATTATTACGTATTCATGTGATGACTATTTTAATATATCTTACCTAGTTATTAGCCTTAGTATTTATTCCTGTTACTTTTATTTCTGGACTTGTTGTGTTTTATTACCAATTATTATGAATTAACTCTATCGTGGTGATTATTATATTATTATTATTATTATTATTGATTATTAATTATTATATTATATTATTATTATTATTGATTCATTATTATTATTATTATTTATGTATTTAGTATTGTTGACTTTCATTACTTTAGCTATTATTATCAATGTAAACTTGTCCCTGTTATATTTGATAAATATGTTTCTTATGAAATTCTAATTGTAACAGAAAAAAGTTGGGAGTGTTGGGATTAGGATTAAGTCTCCAGACTCTAAACCCAATACCTATAAATTTGAATCATAGCGTTGATTATGTTTGGGCTCAAAAGAGACACAACACTGTGTTGCAATTAGTTGGAACCTTTTTCAGAAAGTATATTGCATTATGAATATTGTACGAATAACATGGTTAAAATTTAATAATGTATAATAAATATTGTTCATTTTCTGAATAAATTGTTTTGAATTGATAATAAGAGTTTATTATTATATTATTAATTGATTTATTTATTTATTTTATATTATATTATATTATTTATTATTATTATTATATTATTATATTAGTTTATTATGTCATTATTATTATTATATATTATTTTATTATTATTATTATTATCATCATCATCATCATCATATTATTATTATTATTATTATTTTGATTAGTTATTTAATTATTATTTTAATTAATTATTATTATTATTTATTATTATTATTATTATTATTGCGGGGGGTGTGATGAGGATTATTATTATTAT
>JABUQX010091713.1:0-5000 GCA_015478945.1 Trachelipus rathkii | reverse complement strand
TTAAAGTCTAGAACGCTATCGTCACAACATAGATATTTCTATAAGATACAGGGAGTTCGTGTTCCATTTTAAAGTCTTCTTTTTTTCTTTTTTTTTTTTTTTTTTTTAATAATATTTATGATATAAACAAAGAAAGAATCAATATTCAATTTTTATGCAACCGGTAATCTGGCAAGGAGTATGCGCGGTTATGTCACGCATCCAAGGCAATCCTGTATACCACCCACTAGTTGGTTTATTCATAATTAAAAAACGGTGTAAATGGCTTAGTACACTTCTATTAACTTAGCTTTAACCAAGCTTTAAGGTACATCAATCAAATTTAAACTGAAATAAGATTGTCCTAATTTTGTAACTTATTTGTTAGCGTGTATGTTGTGAAGCCCCCCTAACATATATATTATATAATATAATTATATTATATATATATAATATATGATATATATAATTATATAATAATATATAGATATATAATCAAATATATAAATTATATTAAATATTTATTGAGTTTTATGAAGTATTTAAATATGTGTTAGAATGTTTTTTCTCGCCAAAACTTACCATTCCATTTTTAAACTTTCTTATCCTTTAAAAAGCGCAACCAAACAAAGTTAACTAATTTAGGCCTTCGAAGTAACCTGGAAATTGATGTAGACTCGATCATTACTAACCATAGCAATAAAGTTCTTTCCCCCTCAGAAAAAAGAGTCTTGGCTCTTGGTTTGGAATTTCGGCTACCGCTATTTAAACTTAATTTTCACCATTATTTTCTTACTTTTGAAAGATTACTACATACTATTTTAAACAACTTCCAGATCATAACAAAAGTTTCAATAATTGTCTCGATTCGGTCCGCTTCTGGGCTAAGGTTTTCTATGGCTTCAATAGTAGAAAGATTTTCTCTCCGATTTTTTCGTTCCGTGATTTCAAGACCTGATTAAATTAAAGTCTGATGACATCCATTGTCATTTGGCAACACGATAGAATGCCGCTGGTATCGTCATTGTTATAACAAAACCTCTTATGATGTAAATCAAATTTCACTCATTCTTGCAGACATCTCTAAATCCGGTCCTAACTAACAATCGATCCTTCTATAAACATCATCATTAAACCTAGACAGCGAGAAATCAATAATTGCCTCTCAGGGTCCTCTTAAAAAAATGCTGCTAGTAAATTACCCGACAAATTCTCCATGCTCAAGGTTACAGTCCCGGCATTTTACGGCCTCCCTAAATACTCTACAAAAACCTTGACGTTCTCCCACCTTCTCGCCAATTTCTCTTCTAAGCCATTAACACCTCCCTCCTACAACTTGCATCATTAGTTCCCCTTACATAGAACCTATCACCTCTAACCAATACACCATTAAAGATTCCTTTGATTGTGGTTGAATTCATTAACATCCTGCTCTATTTCGCAAACTGTCACATCCGTTTCGAATATTCAATGCTCTTTGTCACCAACATTCCGTCAGAGAAACTTATCAACAGTTATATGCTGACAACGTCTTGAAATCTGTCCCCTTTTTATTGACCAGATATTGATATAAATCTCAGACTCACCAAACTCCTTAAACCTTGCCACAGCATGACCCGTTTTTCTGTTGATCAAAACTAACTCCCTAAAGAACGGTATGCTGCCAGGAGTCCCCACTTGGCCCAGTCTCTCGCATACGCCCATTTTATGGTTTCATGATGCAAATTTCGTTAGAGACTTCCACCTTGAAATTCAAACTCCCTTCATTTTAGACGCTATTCGAGTAATTGTTTTGTTATAATTTCGGGAATCCCCTCATGCCCCTAATATTCTAAACCTATCTAACAACCCACATACTAACATCCTCTTTCTGTAACGAACACATGCAAAATAACTCGTTAACTTCTTTCTTGACACCCTTAGATTTCTTTTCAAACATATGGCTTCCTCTCACCTCTTTATACAGAAACCTTCTCGACTAGCTATACGGTTTAATTTTTTTAGTTTCTCCCTCCAAATACAACTGTCTTCGTTACACAATACAAAATTTTCCGTGCCTTTAACTCTAATGCTCCTCATGGTGGTCTTTCCACCTCAAACTACAAGTCACCTGTCCCATCCTTTGCCTAGTTGCAATCTCTTCCTCACAGCACAATTACATAACCTAGTAAACGACTTGTCTTTAAGGTTAACCATTTTCCGCCTAAAATTTCAAGTCCCAACGTCAATAAACAACTTATCTATCTAAAAAATCCGTTCTTCGGTCCTAGCACCGGAAAACTTGTGAAAACTCTCAATCACACTCTAATCCAATGCGTTTAAAACTTCCTTTTGCTCGCTTTAGTTTCATTCCTATTAATAACTATCAGTATTTCAATTTTTTCCGCCATAAGAGTTTCTCTTCCTTTACATATAATAACTCATTAGTGTATTGTTATAGGTGTGGCGGACTGCAAACGTCGATATGTGCGCCAAATAGCTGCAAATGGCCTATGTCGAGATGTCAACCATCGAACCACCGGGAGTTTTCCAAGGCACACCGCGTTACCCTGCGCATCTCCGGTCGAGATCTTCTTTGTGCAATCAAATCGCTGTCAAATAACATCACTCCTATTTTGCACAAAAAATTTTCTAGTTCAACTACCATCCCCACTAATGATCAAACTCGTTACAGGGAAGATTCTTGAGTCTCCTCTACATTTATAAAATTTAAAACCCGAATAAATAAGGATTTGTCCATTCCATCCCCCTCTTCAACTCAAATTAATTTATATATATTCCTAACGCAAGTACTTTTTTTGTTTTTGCTTCTCACTCACTGTAACAAATTTTCTTAACCTTTTAGTTTGCATTTTCGCTTCTCGGTAATGGAACACCTAACTCATTTAGTACTTTTTTCGTGTGATCTATTTATTTATTAAATCTTACAGAATGAGTTTCATTCACTGTATTACAGTTTTTATATTAGTTCATTTTATATATATATGTGTTATAAAATATATTATCTTTATTTCAATGCAGTGCTGATTATGGGTAACGTTATATACCCGAGGATGAGGAGGATAATAAATGTTGCCAAAACTATGCTTCATCTTCCTATTCATCTATATATATAATGATATATATAAATATTTATATAATATATATATATAATATTATATTATAATTATATATAATAATATATAATAATATATTATAATATATATATATATAATTATATGATATAATATATATATATATATATATATATATTATTTATATATAGTATACTATACTAATTAATATATAATTATATATATATATATAATAATATTATATAATATCATATATATAAATAAAATGAGTGTAGCGACGCCCATCGATACATAAAGATGGTAACGGTTTTGCCTTGACTGCCTTAAAGCACTGTGCCGGAGAGATTGCCAAAGGCAACAATATAAACAATTTTATTGGCTAAAGTTCACACACACTCAGCCTATTCGATGTGAGCACGAATAGTCACCTTATTATAATGATTGGAAATAGACATTAGTTATTCGGCGATGATTCTTTCACTTTTTGTTTAAATTTTACGTAAATTCTTTTATTTATTAATTCATATTTCCTTTCATTTGACCAATTTTCGCACAAAAAAATAAGAGAATATTATCGTAACATTAAAATTTGTAAGAATGTTTGTAAATTGTGTAAGGTGTAATCTTCGTGAATAAGCACAGCAAGCACAGTATGAGCGAGTCGCCCCTGAGATATATATAATATTAATATATATATATAATAATATATATATATATATTATAGTATATATATATATAATAAATATAGTATATATATATATTATATTATATATATATAATATATATATATATAATATAATATATATATATAATTCCACCTGCCTTGTCACGTTATCACCAAATTTTATAAGTCAAAGGCACGATGTTGGTGCATAAATTGTTCGGAACGACTGTAATTATTCTCGGTTTCTGATTTGAAGTTCTAAAATTGACTCTCAATCTACAACTAAAATCATATTGTGGTTATTTATTATCCCAATGCTAACGAATCACAATAAAATTACCTTCTTTGACATCTAAACTACAAAAATAGAACACATTTCTCTCTCTTTTTCTCCATACTCAGAAATCATCATTTTTGAGTAACTTCAATGTTCACCATCGGCAATGGGTTTTTCCTCTTGTTCTTAAGATACAGCTGGTGAATTTGCTTATCTTCATCAATCCAGAATAACCTTGATGCGGCTATTGGTGCAGCCTGCTACTCGTATCCCTGATCGTCTTGGAGATGAACCAAACCATTCTAGACATGTTCTGTAACTTCCAAATTCTTCACTTATTCTGTTACGACTTGTTTTTTCCCTTTCGGTTCCACCGAGGTCACTTTTTTTTTATCTCTGTATTCTTTTATATATATTTTCAAGTCTTCCGGAGGAAAGACACAAACTTATGGCTGGGAGATGTTTTTTGACACTTTGACGCTGTTAACTGGTCAGCATTGCGATCGTTCTAATTTGATTTCAGGTGGAATGACCGCTGAGGAAGTCCCTTAGGATTGTGCAGAAATTCATAACTTATTGTTACTGTAAGGTGCAACATTCCATATTCTTTCCCTTCAACTGGAACTAACAAACAATGGTTTAAGTCTGCTTGTTTCCCATTTTCAAATGTAAATTGAGTCACAGGAGATTTTTTACTCTCCATCAGCGGGATTTCGAACATTGGCCTCCGCGTCGCTGAGTAACAATGACCGGGAGCTTTATCTACTGCAGGGATGCAGCCTTCAGGAATTGCATCGTCTTCAAACTCCAAAACTCTGCTATTTATATTCCATCCGAAATCGTTGTCCAAATCCTATTCTCCACTGAACACTATAAAACTTTTCTCCTGATAAAATAATGAATCTTTCGGCTTCCTCTCTCTCTCATTTTGCTAGAAATGGCCAACTCTAACATTTCTTCTTTCTCTTTTCCCTCCTCTAGTTCATCTTTACCTTCTGCAAAGCTG
>JABUQX010091712.1:27500-29176 GCA_015478945.1 Trachelipus rathkii | reverse complement strand
CCACCCCCCGATGGATGGTTTTACCACTAAAAAAAAAAAAAATTGCATCAATCTATGGAACGGTCAGTGAGAATCTCTGGAGGAGAAATGAGTTTTGTGAAATAATTAATATATATTACTATATATATTATTATATAATATAATAGAATTATTATAATATATATATATAATATATTATATATATAATAAATATATATATACTATTTTAAATTATATATTTATATCTATAATATATTATAATTAATATATATATATGATACTATATATATATATATAGTGAGTTGTGAAACGCTTTCCAGAGACTTGAGAATGGAAGAAAATGCGAGTTTCGAGAAAATGAGTTTGTAGAGTGGATGTTTGGCGAAATTTTACATTACGGCCATACCAATGCCCCGGTTTATAGTCTGTCGGTTTTGCAGTCGATTTTCTCGGCTAACTCCCGACTCAATTTATACGTAAACATTCTCGCTCAAGAAATTTTTCCCGACAAAAAAACGCATTTTGTGAGTCGATTGGCTTTGCAATTCTCGACAGACAGATCCTTCCTCTTTTCAACTCTGTT
Organism: Trachelipus rathkii; assembly: GCA_015478945.1. Lineage (NCBI taxonomy): Eukaryota > Metazoa > Arthropoda > Malacostraca > Isopoda > Trachelipodidae > Trachelipus > Trachelipus rathkii. The sequence continues at coordinate 28,614 of JABUQX010091712.1, read as the reverse complement.
CTTCTCAATGCTGTTACCGAGGTCAAAGAAAGTGGAAAAAGAATAAAGGAAAGAAAAGGATATAGGAATAATTATTATTATCTTTCCCCGTTCAGTTCCCCCAATTTCAAATTTTCTTTTAAACGCTAAATTTTGCAATCCTTTATTTTTACAAAGATTATATGGCATTTGTTACAAATTTTTGAGAATTTTCTAATAAGACATAGGGTAATTATCAATTAATTATATACTTATTATTTTAAAGTAATATTTAAATATTATTTCAATCTTAATTATTTATTTATGTGTGGTTGAATACTGCAGCAGGGCCGTGATATTTCATTTAAACCTTCCCATCAAAAAATTAATTAATAATTAATATATAATGATAATAATAATTAATAATTAAATCAAAAATTTTCTTTTTCTTAAAAGAAAGTTTTTATTTTTAATTTTTTTAATTTTGTTCCAAACGGCCATAAAATAAAATCCGACCTAAACGTGCGACATTGATGAGTTCTTCACCAAAGTTATCACAGAAGATATGAATACAAGATGGCGTCCAACCACCCAAATAAATTAAAATATAATGTAAAATCTAATAATAATAATAATAAAAATTCCGAAATTTTTATTATTAGCTTAAGATTAAACGTGTCCACCTAATCATTATTGCTTAATAGCTCGTACTACATTTACGAGCTGACTTAAACGTTATAGGATTTAATAAAAATTGTTATATAAAATCCTGCATATAGTAGCAATGTTATTATATAGTATATACTAATATATATATATATATATATATATATATATATATATATATATATTATATACATATATATAATATATATATTATATATATAATTATATATAATTTTTTGAGAGATACAATCCAATGTTATTTAATTGTATCTAACTCTCTTACGGGTGCATCTGCCCACTTTATGGGACCTAAAGAGGTGTCTGGATGAGTAAGTAGCCATGGGCCAGGGCTCGGATACGCTGTCTGAATTTGTCATCTCAAAAGAAAAGATTCGCAATCCGTCGCAAGGGAAAAGCCACTTTATAGTAATGTATTCTTGATTCCTTATTACTATCTATAGCTAGAAGGGCAGTTAAGCAAGTCTTCTAG